>VZSV01000257.1:267674-307129 GCA_013398735.1 Nothocercus julius | reverse complement strand
CTGCCCACGGAGCGCTGCAAACCGCGGAGGGGGGCCCGGGAGCTCCTCGTCGCAGAGCAGGAGCCCGAAGCACCCACGGGCCGAGCAGCCCCTCGTCCCGCACAAGCGCCACACACCAGCCTGACGGGCCCAGGCTGGCACCGGCCCCTCCGGACTGCCAAGATTCCGCACTGCAAGGACGATGCATCCGGGTGCACAGCAGTGTCCTGAGCAAGCCCGAGAGGGGCTGGAGGCAGCAGCACAAACGCTGGAGATCCTCGTGATGCCTACGCTGCACAGACAAGGCAAGGCCTCGACGAGCACCTGTGTGCATAAGGCAGCACAAAACATCACCCAATCCCAGCAGACACTGTATTTTGGGGAGCAGTTGGGGGAGAAGGGCCTGTCTTCTTTCACCTGGCTTCTATAGGAAAGCAAACTGGGGACAAAACTATTTTCCCATGTAGTCTCCCATTCCCTGCATGTCTTCAGGTCATCATATGTGCTGAGGGGAATCACAGCTTTCCTTCCATGCTGCTGAAGCATTCTGATGTTACAGTAGAAGGAAACCAAATGAGAGGTATGAATCCGAGCACTTGTGAAAAAGCCCTGGGGCCCGAAGCAAAACTGATAATCCATCCTTTATATCTATCAGCCCCAGAAGGTGCAAGTCCCTGCTATCTGCTGCACCACTGCTCTTCTGCAGGATCTGTAAAACTTGCGAGACCCAAACCAACCCAGGGTTTGCACCAGGCTTTGTTTTCATGCAGGATTCAAGATCCGTCCTGAACAGTCTGCTCTTACCAACACCCTGAAGTGGGACACAAGAGCTGGTTCAACTCTAAGCAGCTCTGACTCTTACCCATCGGCCACAGCACTATGGATTTTACTGAAACGATTCTTCCATAGGGAATCTGCTCTGTGTTTTCTTTGCCAAATAAATGAAACAGAATAAATGATTATTAAGGAGGGTACTAAAAAAAGTTCTGTTCATTGACCCTCAGCTGCAATACCTAAAGTGTTCATGGCTGCATGCAGTAAATTGAATCACAGAGAAGGTGCAGGAAAGAGCAGAGGTGGTGGAACAGAAGGGACCTTCACCTGGTGCCCCGTCATCGCGAGCACACCGTAGAGTGAGCCCTGATCACATACCAGCGGTGCTCCAGTGACTCCAAAATGTGATTTCCATGCATTTGTAGATGGGTATTGACAGCTCTGAAGAGCTCTACCAAGAGCAGAGTCAATACCCAAGAGAAGAAACGCTCTGCACCAGACAGAGCCATTTCCATGGTGCTGACAGGAAGGAGCTTGTTTTAACTCGCAGGCAGATTGCAAAATGTTTTGTTTTGACATGATCGGCAGAAGGTTTTTGAAAATCTTCCTGAGTGAAGATAATTAACAGGAAGCAAAGCAGGAGCTGTACATACATATATATACATATATATATATATACACACGTATAGATCCATCAGAAACGGAAGCGAGCTGCCTCAATCCTCATCTTAATTCCTACTCCAGTGATTGGCATTTCTGCTATATATAAACTTACTTCTCTCTCTCTTTTTTTTTTTTAACAGTAGAAGAAAAGAATGCTGACGCTATTCTAAAAGCCACAGAAAATATCCAGAATAAAGGCAGTATAAATGACCACTATCTGAAGGAAATGGCAAACATTACTCACTCTTTCAAAGTCTCAAAGCTATCTGATTTTTTTTTTTTTTTAAGATTAAGGGAAATGCAGTATTTTTTTAAGGTTTCTGTTTCTCTTTCCAGCTTGGAAGCTACTTGATATGTAGTCATCCAACTGCCAGAAAATGCTGCGACCATCCTGCTGAAGCCATTACCCTGGCAGCTGCTCTCTCCTCTGTTGCGAGAAGGGAAACCTCATGCTCATGTCAAAGAGAACCCATTCATTTTCTCAAGTAATCCGTAAAGCCAAGAAATTCAAGCACTAGAGATTTATAAAGTTCAGCCCAAATCAGTAGCCAAGTTTGTCTAATAATCTGAGCACAAGGAGAAGACAACATTGGTTCATCAAGTTAATGAGCCCCAGGTCGCTGGAGGTGAAGCCACAGGAGCAGCCACCAGCCCCTCCCGGCACCCTTGGCTCCTGCCCCACTCCTGTCTAGACAGCCGCATGCCATCATTTCCTACACGAGATTATGCCCTGTTCACAGCGGCTCTCCCACGTCACTGATGTATCTTTTCTGTAGGAATCAGGATTATGAATTCGTTCTGACAGAGGCGCGAGAGCTGGGCCCTGCAGCAGAGCTCTCTCAGAGCTGCCTTTGCTTCACAATGTCCAAAAACCCATCAATGATGAATAAACATATTGCATTCCTTCAAATGCTTATAAGTGAATCGTAGCATTCAGGTGGGTTGCAAAGCCATCCAGCACAATGACTGCCTACACTGTTATTCTTTTCTTCTTTCTCCCCGATTTACTTTCCCTGGGATTTTAAAAATCAGAACTGCAGATCTAAGGGTCCAGCATATTGTGCCGAACAACTGCTACTCTTCTGCTGAGATGCTGAATAGCTTAGGGGAAAGCGGTGCCATGTTTAGATATATCTGATACTAGATCTCAGGCTTACAACTCAGAGAAAAATAATGAAAAAAAAGTCCTTTTCAAATTATTCTTTGACATTTGCTATTTATCAACTTCCACCTTAAGACAGAGCAGTATTTTCTATCCCTATTTCTTGAATTAGCAGAGCGGAAAACTGTTTCTACTGAGAACATAATCCACAAAATAAGAATAGACAACACTTAATACTGCTGGTGGACTCTTAACAGTCATACTTTCTGACTTAACTTTAATTGTGCCATTAATGCTGGTTTCTGGCTTAGGGAGGAAAACAAACAAACACAGAAAAAAGCAACCTAGAACCATTTGGGATTTATCTCCTGTTCTGCTTAACTATTCAGCTGCAATAGCTTTTGAGTTTTAATACATTTGCTGCAGCCTGAAATTCCACCTAGCTAACTGAAATGCAGCCCCCAGTTCTGAATCAACAGAGAATTGAATTCAATGAATTATCCTACGGCTTCAGAAGCGGCCAAAGCCGGTGGCGGGCAGCAGGCACAGAGTAATAGCTCCAGCATATGCTTCCCCATGATTTATTCAGCCTGGAAGACACCAGCATCTTAACAGTTAACAGCACACGATCACAGCGAGATGGATGTAGATAAGACTCCTAATAGCCAACTCCCTTGGCAAATTCACTAAGCGTAATAAAATCAAATCCTTTTATTTCTTAATTTATTAAAGTGACTTTCAATTCATTACAACAACTCTGTGTCTATCGATTTGTCTGCCCCATGCTAACACAGTGATCATGGATCCAGGACCAGCATTTGTTTAAGGATCAGACACATGCACTGCAGCTGCCAGCAGGTGTGGGCTATGCCGGGGAGGGAGAGCTGCAGAAAACTCCTGTCTTGCGGAAACCCGCGTATGAGCAAGGAGGGACTCCCTCCAGGTTAGTAACAGAAGTTGTGCTGGAGTTGGAGAAGAATCTGACTTCTCTAAAGTATCAGGAATCAGTAATTGCTAACTCTCATTACGATATTAACCTACAGCCAATTCTGATGCAAATGACAGCTAAAATCTACCTTCAGTTCCCAGAGTAAGGTGCTCTGGGCACCTGATGAGCCACAGCTTTCTATAACAAGAACAGTGGATTAGAAACACAGCTATACCTTCTGCTATAGCACATGAAACCTGTATGTAAAGAAATCTCCAGAGTTGTAACACTGTGCCCTGGAGGCTGACCGATACAGATGAATGAAGAGCAAAACAATTTTCTTGGCAATGGTGAAAGCAGCAGCAATGCTGGTGCACAAAGCACACACAACAAGAAACCAAGAGGAAAAAGACAGGAGTGTGAGTAAGCTGCAAAATAGAAATGTTCTCTTTGAGCATCTCAACTCTAAACTTCTACTCTCAAAGACCCCTGTATATTACTGCTGGGTAATATCATATGAAATGCAAAGTGGATCGCCCAAGTATGTGGAAAAAGAAAAAAAAAAAAAAAAAGTACAACAAAAGAACTGATCTTGTGATTGGCACTGCTCTACAGTAATTATAACTCCCATAGTAGAGATTATTCAAAAACAAAAGCCATTTGATTCCTGAATAGTGTCAGTTCTGTTTCTGCACTAAATGCTTCTGAATGCCTGTGATGTCACAGAAAAATTCCAGAATAGTTAAAGCGCACAGGACAGGTATTCTGTCACTTGTCTTTGCCCATGTTCTCTGATGAAAAACGCTGCAGGATGGATGGGCAAACGTGACAGGCGCACGCATGGAACGCGGCTCAACGGTGGCGCAGGCCGGCCGTGGTTCCAGCCGCTCCCCAGAGGCACAGGCGCCTGTGAGCCAGGGAGCTAAAACATCTCAGGATCAATCATTTCCCCATGACAGTAGCACAGGCCATAAGCAGTTGAGCTCAGCCCCCTCACCGTTCTGTAGTGGGTCCAGACGGATTGACCATTGGGGGTTATTTTTTTAACCAGAAGACAGTCTGGCCACTTCTATGATTTAGAAAGGATTCTTTCATTTCCTCAGAGAAGCAAATATCTTGACAGAGGCACAACATGCTCCCCACACGCATGGGCAAGCTGTGACCCAATGTGGGGCGGTAGTGGCACTCGAGGAGCATCCCCACACAACTGAAGGCTGTAAAGCACCGCAGTCCAGTTTGCTGAAGGAAGCGATGCAGAACGAGGGTCTCTAATGTGGGAGAAGTGCAGAGTTCAAAGTAACATGTTAGAGTCACTTGGCATAACCTTGGTAAGTGCATCAGGAAGAACAGACAGTAAAAGACAAGACTACAATAGCCTGGGAAAGCAATTCAAGCTCCTACAAAGATTTTGTATATTACGCTTTTTCCTCCTTTTTGTGGTCCTTCTACATTTTGCTCCAGCTGCAGTTTGCACTTGGCTGCAGCACTTGACTCTGCTCTCCCTCTGAGAGAGGTCGATCGCTCTGTGCTCGCAGCCGCGCAGCAGATCGGTTTCGTTATCAGGTTACCTGGGGTTTGTATCGTAGCAGCTGATGCTCTTCAAAAGACTGAAAATCAATTTGGAAAATACTTTGTTCAGTCAAACACAAAAATCTCTTTTCTCAGAGGTATAATCCAAGGACAGGGCTTTGAAAAATGAGGATATGCTTATCTGGAAAATACCACATCTGACAGCAGAGGAAGCGGAGAAAAGCTGATTAACTAACACTAATTAGGACGCTGTGGTGTGATTTAGCTCAAAGACATGCAGGGCCGCAGTGGACGGAATACGAGGAAGAAACCTGCGGCTCCATCAGTGGCAACGAGGCTGGCGGAGCCAGAGGGCAGTCGAGGGGGCTGGACCGCAGCAGGGGTACCGGAGGCTGCAGGACACGACTGCAGCCAGCACGAAGGCATCTAGCCGCCCCCAGCCTGGGCACACACGCTCGGCTCCGTCCCAGCAGCCCGGGGTCCAGCCACAACCGACAGCCCCCTCCTGAGTACCAGACCCATCAGAGGCAAAGGACAAGTGTTTCCTCTGCAAACGTGTGAAAACCGTCAGCACAGCTAAGGCAACAGAATGGGGAGCGGGGGATTTTCACACAAAGGAAGGAAACTGGACTTGTGTGCTGACATTTCACCCAGGTGCTGCTAAAGCAGTCTTTGTTTAGCAACTCGAATTGAGAAAACAGTCTTAAATAATGAGGTGAAAAGAACCCATTCTGCAGAAAGAGGCTGCACAAGGATATGCAATATGCTTGGTAAAAGTACTGCAGCATTACCTCGTCCACAAGCAGCATTTTAACATATGGTCCTTTATTTGACAGTACAGGAAAAACAAGTATTCATCCTTGGACAACATGCAAATATGTCTATCTATTTTATACCTTATTTGAGACTTTTGCCCTAAAATTAGGAAATTATTTTAATTAATAGACCAAGTCTTGTTACAAAACTTCAACCATTTCATAGTGTTTGAGAAATATATGATTACATAGGGCCAAGCCCTGCATCATCCTCTTCACCCAAGCAAGACCCCTGCTCCATGCTTTTTATTGCTAAGAGAACAGCTCGCTGCCCTGTTCCAACATCCAGCCGAGTCCTGCTGGCACCTCCCGTGAGAACTGAAGTATTTGCACATGCACACCCATCGGTATAAGACAGGGAAGGTGCAAGGAAACGACCATCACCACATCACGGGGAACGAGGGACAGGGAGGCTGAGAGCCTTGTCAAGACTGGGGAAGCAGCACATGGAAAATGCACATCTCAGCACTAAGAAATGTCTGAAAAGCATCAGTTTGTGAATATCTCAGCGTCGAACACCTCAAGAAAGCAGATGTGTGTAGAAAAACAATTTATGGGTATCCACTGAAGAAACTAAAAAGATTTCAGACCAAACAGAGGGGAGTCTAATATCAAGGGAGTAACTGTCCAAGCTCATCTGCAGCAGGGACAAATGCCCAGGGAAGGTGGGAAGGAAGAGCTCTTCCCATGTGGGCACGCAGCATCACCGTCCACAACCAGACACCTTTGACAATATTCATAAATATGACAATAGTCAGAAATAAATGTGGGGGACCTAATCTAGTTTGATTGCAAGGGAAAAGCTAAATATACACTGTGCCCTGGAAGAGAAAGACTGGGAGCTTCCAGATCAAGAAGTTTAAGGAAGAAGGTTTCAGTCACAAAATGGGATTTTCTGACTAGTGAGTGGTTTCAACAAAAGACATAAATTATTTAAATGTAATGTTGTGCCTGTGAAATATTTATGTGGCAGCCTCATGGAAAAATGTTCATTCCTGTAATTCACTTGACAAGAAATATATCCTGAATTTTAACTGTATCTTACTAAGGAGGGTGGCTGCTTTTCTAGCTCTTAATTGTGAGGCTGTTAATGGCTTAAGACGCTTTAGCTCCTTTCTTAAATTTTGTATGAATCTGAGTAGAATACACTGTGTTTGGGACCTGCTTCTAATTACAACTTCTTCCACAGCAAGCACAATTACTGCTTCTATGGAGACAAGTGTAATTCAATCAAGATGTGGGTCAAAGTATCCTCTCTGCTATATGTCCTCTCCAAACCCTCTTCCGATGATTCCCATCACCAACCACGGGGTCAAGATGGAAATTCCCAGTGCCAAATAGATCTCCAGCCATTGTCTAACATTCACTCCACATCACGACACAGGGCAGCTGATCCCCCATCTCCAGAAGGACCATGGCCATGGGGTGATCTGTACATACCACAGCGGTGCCGCTGTTGCAGGCAGAGATCGGCAGCTTCCAAAGGAAAGCTCCAACCACCTCCTCTTCAAGGATATTTTGCAGATTCTGGAAGAATTGTTTGACTCTTGCTACCTCAGAGCACTGACATTACCTTATTTTTCATGACACACTAGTTAAAACTTATCAGTGTGGGAGCCAATTGTGCAACAGGCACTTTCCAAATTTTCAAAAATAGTACTTTTCCCAAACACTCCACAATACTCCAAAGATGGTCAAGAAGAGACATCAGAGGAAAGAAATCTTTCCTACATCAGGCAGAACAGGAGGGACCTACCCATGTCCACACCCAATAACTGGGTTCACTGTTCCAGTCATTGCTGCAATTCAATCCTCTTCCCTCCCATTTCTGTGCGCACCCTTTCCACTGCCACTAACCCACTAGCAACCTGAGTGACTGCAGGTGAAAAGAGCTACAGGGCTTTAGGCACTTCCGCTTTCCTACCCTTGAGGCCGAGCATGAGCATCCATGCAGGCTGCTGCCCAGCAGCTGGCCAGGCTGGTAGGAATCATGAACAGGAAGTCAAACATCTGGGAGAAGGTGCCCAAGAGACCTAGACGTAAAGGACATCTGTGTCTCTTCGGTGACACTGTCAATCTGATCACAGGAACGTACAGATACATCCTGGCCTGCCACACATGAGCCCTGTGGTGAAATCCATGCTGCTCCCGCAAAGCCAAGATGGGCAGCAGGGCGCTCCAGTGCAGCAAAGGCAGGACTGTCCTGACCGGGGAGCTCAGCTCCATGTCCCTGCCGGGCAGGAACTACACAAAGACCCCAAAGGACAGACAGCTTTGACTGAACCCTGTTCTTTCGTGCAGGAACAGAGGTGTGTGGTAGGGGAGGATGGAAGACAGAAAGAGGGTAAAGGAGAGAAAAACAGCATGTGCTCCATGCCCTGACATCTCACAACCACATGCTGGACCCCAGAGAGCTGGTGACAATGTGGCAGAGCTACTGACACAGACTCGGAGTGGGAAACATGGGGTGCATGGCCAGCTCAGAGAGCGAGGAGATGGCATCACAGATGGGAAATACAAAATCAACATTTTTGATTGTAACAGTAAAACTCAAGGGCAACAACTGTTTTGACTGGTGCTCCGGTGTTCACAGCACTCCCCAAGGTCTCAGAGAGGTACCCCGCGGGAGGCAGGCGGGAAGCTCCACTTCTTATCCGGCGATGCTCGGGCTCTGTGCTGCTCCTGGCTGCTCTGCAGCCATCAAGCCGCCCCTCTGCATGGCACAGCATGTGTTTTAGCCATCAGCAGCCCACACCATAGCGACTTATTTAAAAATACAGATCTAAGAATAAAAGCAGACACAACTAAAGACAAAAAGCACTTTCCTTCAGCCCTTGGACAGTCTTGTGGGAACCCTGGAGGCTGCGGCTCGTCGATGAGCACTGAGCCAAGAGCAGAGGGACGAGACATGGCACAAGCAGCGGCACTGCTGGACGCAGCTACCGACACAACTTCTGCTCAACCCTGAAGAATCGCCAGGCCATGAGGACCGCAAGGACCATCCAGCAGCGATGCGCAGGAACATGTAGTGCAGAGCACTGCGTGGCTACGGGCCCCATCCGCAAGGAAAGGTGGATCATAGATGCCAGGACGTGGAGTATGGCTAGTGTCGTACCTGGTCTGTGCTTCTGAGGCTGCCAAGGGACCTATGCTGCAGGCTTGGCTCCTGTAGTGCGCAGCTCGTGAAGCGGCACATGGGCGCAGCCAGCGCTGCGGCAAGCATCGTGTACAGACACCACTTGGGCACCAAGTCATGGTGTGCTCAAGCCAAATGTTAGTTCAGGGAACAAACTGCTGCCCCAAGCCCCGCTTCCCTGGGCTGTAACATGCACTACACATGTCATTGCTCTGCTTCAGAAACCAGACTAGAAGCAGCTTTCCTGGACACATGTTCTCAGTGCTTTCCATAATGGTTTTAAAAGCAGTGCATGGGTCACACACAACCCCTTCAGAGAATACAGGAGCTATTGAAAAGCATGCCATTGCTCTCAACAGAGTAATTAACACTGAAAATGAGTTATTCTTCCATGCTGAGGAGCTGAAGATTAAAAGGTCACTGAGATGCAAGTGCTCATCTCTTCTCAACATGCAGGTGTGCTTCATTTTTAGTGAAAACGTGTTACAAAATCCAAATATATTTGTAAAAATTATTTGATTTTACGTCCTC
This sequence comes from Nothocercus julius, assembly GCA_013398735.1. Taxonomy (NCBI): domain Eukaryota; kingdom Metazoa; phylum Chordata; class Aves; order Tinamiformes; family Tinamidae; genus Nothocercus; species Nothocercus julius. Next base: position 297,671 of record VZSV01000257.1, on the reverse strand, counting down.
TTTGTGAGGGCCTAAGAGAGAAGAGAAATTCAGCACTCTGACCAGAACCCTGGTAATACTATGCATGCCAAAACCAAACATTTTCAGAAACTCTCACTAAGGCAGAACAAGATGAAAAGTTCACTTTTAAGTTTCCCTGCTTGGCGAAGGTTCAGGGTGCACCCAGGCTGACAGAGGCTGACCCGTGTTTACAGGGAATATGGCATTCCAAAAATGCCTCTGTATTTGGCGTGTCTCAGCTAAAGATCCATTCAATTGCAGAACTCAAGACAGCGGTGAAGCTGCTGCCAGTGAGAAGTCCTCCGGCCAAGGCACTTTGTGCACAGCAGCTTGTGCTCCACTGACCTGGTCTACAGGGCCACAAAATCCATGCAGGAATCACTGAAGCCACAGCCTTTTCTCAGAAATGCCCTGATTTTTAGTAAAGTATTCAGAGAGTATTAAACAGATCTATTAATCCATCCTAGGCCTTCTGCCCAGCACACAGAGTGCCTCAAAGCATTACCGGCATTTTCCTGGATGATGTATCACTTCTTTTATTCTTATCCCAAAATGATTTGCGTATTTCTCATAAGCCAGAACTAAATTACTCATTATGATTGACAACAGGGTCTCTGTTCACAACAGGAACACCATCTTGTGGGGTTAACATGGTCTCAGAGAAGCTCTATTCTAAAATGAAAGAACTAATTTAGTGGAGAAGACTATATAAATTAAACGTTTTTTTTAGATAAATTTATGATGTTCTCTGCAGTGGGACCAGCAGAAAAACACGAACACATAGGAAGAAAACAAAATGCTAATTGTCAGGCAGCATATGCTGGCTGCTAAACATATTCACATCTCCTAACTGCACGTTATCGTCCCGTTGTCGGTGTCAGACTGCCGTATGGTTCCTGACACTAGACTTTTATCTCAGGGTTGATGGTATCATCCCAGCACAGAAGGAAATTCAGGAGGCAAAACACCACCACACCCACTCTGTTATTTGGGGGTTATCACCCACTTATATAATTGAAATTTCCCTCTTTCAAAGCAGCTTTGGAAAATAATATTTCAGTCTCAGGACTCATTTTCAGCTTATCCCTCCACTTGTCCCTCAATTAGGTTATTCATTGCTGAATGTTTTAATAATCAAATTTCCTTAACATTTTTATTGTTCCAGTCATTTTTTAACTGGCACGCTGCAATCAGAAGGTGCTATTTCTGTGTTAAACCCTACATCTGGCAGCTATAGATTCCAGAAACAAACTGCAACAATGGCATTTTGCCTGTGCTTTTGCAATCAGCTAGTATACTACTAAGTGAAACCACCTCTCAGATAAGGTATCATCCCCAGGACACGACTCTGAGCTGCTCCTGCACTCAACTGAAGAAAAAACATACACAACACTTAGATCACAGCTCATTTAAAGGCATGAAATTCTCCCTCCAATATACATGCAACTTAATTCTCTAGCAAGCAATAAAAAGCCAATATTAAAACCAAAAATCATCGCAATCACTCTTTGACCACAGGTATGAGCTTAAAGCAATCAGGATGCAGCAAAGCCAGAAGGTGAACAGAACGGAAGAATTTCCACGAGTTAAAGCACCAATGACACCTTGGCACAGGGGTGCACATGCGTCCTCGCGCTTCCTCCCCTCAGCACAGCGCGGTAGAGGAAGAGCTGCCAAAACCACCACCACCCACCAGTGCTCCACAGGCACCACCACCACCACCACCTTACCCGCTCTTATATCCCTCTTCATCACTGGTCAGCCATGGATCACTTAGCCAGTGTGTTTGAGCGTTTCTCACGGGTGGTGATTCTCCCTGAGGACAATATCCATCAGCCCCGTCTGCCAGAGACCTGCAGAACTGACTGGAGGCGGGGAGGGAAGCCCAACACAAACTACTTGAGCAAACACCTCTCTTGGAGCTCACCAGGCTTTGAAAGAGGAAACCCAGAGAGGAAGTCCAGGTTTGCCATTTAAGCTTGTCCTGATTTTCAGGACACAGAACATACGGTCAAACTTTATAGAAATGCAAGGTTAAACGCTGTAATTTAGAGCATTTTTTGTTTCGTCTGAGAAGGCTGCACAATAAAACTATTGTATTATAAAAGATCTGTTTTATCTATTCAAAAGTTCTCTTCCCATAGTGGGAATGTCAGTACATTACAACATCCATCCTGCTCCTGAGCCTCGAGGTATTCAACAAGACCCTGCAGCAGTCAGAAGAGCTCTTACAGCCCCCAAAGGAATCTCCTCTTACTGATTTACAGTGACAGCCAGTTCTGCTGCTGAACTTCCGTGCAGAAAGTGGGAGAGGAATTTCGTTTGTGTCTGTTCACGTATTCAGCTGGGAATATATGAATAAGAGATGTGACACAATTCATCCATATTCAGTATCTTTTCCCTGAACCACAGCATGCTAAAGCTATACAGCAGCCCTCTTCTCTGCTACAGAATTACATACAAGATTGGGGAAGAAACTGAACTTTCATACCATGGCAAATTGTCCACAGAGCAGATACAGGGCATCAAGCTTATCAGCGGACACCCCAGAAGAGAGGTTGTGCACATGTACACAGCGTAGACAGAAAAGCACAAGTAACAGGACGTGCCGACACGTCCAGCATCCCCACATGGCTGCTCACATGCCCAACATCTGCCAAGTAGAGGCGGCTTCCTGAGGCCAAGCCGAGCGCCATGCTCAGGCTCCACAGCTGCTTCACGCATGGCCTCCCCGTGACCACCAGCCGGACCGGCTCCACATCGGCTCGCGGTGCAGATCCTCCCGTGCAAAACTCTCTGCGTGGCACTGGGCAGAGCAGCGGCTCCGTCAGCCCAGCAGCTACGGGGCTGCTTACGTCGTTTCAAACCAGTGACCTGTGGACCTAAATCTACATAAATGCATCCCTAATCTTCTCAAACGTCCCATCACTCTGACACTCTTCTCTCACTCTTTATGTTAGAATAAATCACACTGAGCTTGCATCATGATAATAGACAACACATCAGAACACAGACCAACTGTGGGAAATGCAATTTTCAAATCATGCCATCACAACTACAGCTCCGTCATTAGACTTGAACAGATCAATAATCTGTTATATTTGCTAAATTCAGAGACTGACCTTTAGCATGTCTGGGCATAAAAAAAAAAAAAAAACTTCCAGTTTATACTACTGGGCATTGCTAAATTGATTTCAGCGTGAGTATGAATTTAGCAGGATACCAAACCAGTGGAGAAAAGTGTGTCCCTATTTGTTTCCAGAGTCAGCTTTGAGTAACCATATTAACTGTAAAATTACTTATATCATTTCCTTTCTTTCACTCACATAATCAGGCAAATAGAAATCACTACTTTAGCGACATGCAGTTTCAGACTCATGTGACTCTAGCATTAAGACACAGAAACCAAGGCTTTGTCCAGTTTAACAGCTGCTGAAGAAAGTCAGGGCCAGCAAATGGGCAAGGATATAAAGAAAGGCAAAAGTAAAAAAATATAACTACCTTCCTGATCAGTTCTGCTTTTCTGGCTGAAAGTGTATCAGTTCATTAACAGTCTACCATCAAAGCTTCTGCAGATATAAGCCAATATAACTTCAATATGCAATGACAGAACCAACTAGAAAGCAACTGGGAACTGAGAGACTGAGGAAAACTAAACCAAAACTAAACCAAGCCTGTGGAAGAATGCAGCACGGCTGCAAGATAAACCATCCTGGACTTCTATTACGCATATCCAAACACTAATAGGATGATAAAAAGAGTAATTTAATGCAATTTTGGGGCAGCTTTGCCCCAAGCACTCTCCTACAGTGCTGTTTTTTGAGCACCTCATCAGCAAGTTACGGATACTCCAGAAGCAACACAGAAAACACAAAGAAAACTTACAATATAATGAAGGAATTACATATGAAAAGATGACTACAGCAAGTATCTTTAAAATGGATAAGCAATGCCCTTGAGAGAAAGAATTGAATATATGTCAGAAATTTTAAATCAAGTATGGAAAAGAATTACTTGCCTGGTTTAAGCAAAAATAAGAAAGTGCAAGAATGAAATAAAATATGAGAACTGTTCTTTGTGATCTGTTAAAATCTAAGCTAGACTACATGCATGTACTTAAACATGTAAGAATTTTACTTTTACACATAATGCCTTTGTGTGTGCTCTACATACAAGTGGTGAAAGTAGGAGGGAAATGAGCCAGGTGGCATTTCCCTGCTTGCCCAGACTTCTTCACTGACCTTGGTGACAACACAGCTGCCTTCCATAAGCTCCCTGTGACAATCCTCTGCTTTCCCTCTCCCCATCTGCCACTGTGCAAGTACCATATTTTAGGTAAAGTTGCCCAAAATCTCATTTCAACACTTGAGGGAAAATTACTATTCTTCTGAATAAAAATTCCTTTTACTTAACCTGTGTAAAGGCTTAGGCCTAATAAGCACAATTTCAAAGTCCTGAAACTAAAGATTTTGCAGTGGTTTCTCCTAAATTATTTCTGCCTTTCAGGGAGGAGCTCTGGCCACAGCTGAGCCGCCATGGGAACCACACACCTGATGAGACGAATTGCTCCGCAAGTCTGGTATCTGAGCCTATCAAACAAATCATTTATTTTGCTTTTTTCCCCCATCCTTCTGACATTATAGACAAAATCAGTCCAGTTTGTCTGGCAATACACCTCTTGCAGATCTTCCTTCCACAGAATGAAGGACAGAGAAAACTGTGTAAACTTTCACAAGGGAAAAAAATCCTTTCTGACACCAGTTGTGAAAAGTTTATGCCTGGAAGTCTGAAATTTGGTGCTATTTATCCTGTACTTCCAAGACTGTAACATTCCTTTTTCCTTATTAAAATGGCATTGAACATGATTTGCTTCTTTAGCACTCAAGCTCAAGAAGCACCTGTGCAAGCCATGGATTAGATAGTCTAGATGGTCACTAATTGCTGTTTGAATGGCACAACTGCTTGGGAATCGCACATCTTGGACACAGACCCCCCATGTGGCACTCATTCTCAGAGCTCAGCAGAGGAACCATCTCTGCTGAACGTGTACAAGACCTGGATCGCCCAGCAAGACAATTCAAGCACAGCGTTCCCCCACAGCAACCATCAGGGCACATCTGAAAAAGCCTTGGAAAATGGCCCACTTTCATGCTCCAAAGTGCCAATTTGTCTTTGCAACCAGTGCAGGAGCCTTGTGTGTGTGCTCTTGTGAACAGACTAGCAAGACTAGAATAGCATTGGTTAGCAATAATACTTTCAGCAGGAAAAATCTTCAATGAACATTGAAAACCAGCAAAAACATACAAAACACAAAATCCTTCCAAGCCTGATGGGCTCTCCATCATTCCATCTTTCCCTTTTGGATAAGAAATTCCTGCTTTGCTGCAGGCGTGCTCCCGCTGCTTCCCCACAGCTCCCCTCCGCCCTCCTATCACTCAGAACCAATGCAAACGCAGGGAAAGTGAAGCTCAACTTAACTCTCTGCGTGCTGGTCAGACTGCACACGCTCTACTTAACACAGGTAGTCTCAGCAGGCCTCAAAATCCAGAAGGAATTTGGAGGCCCTATGCAAAAAGAAAATATTTACAGGTAGGATAAAACAGAAGTAAATTTAACTCTGAAACACAGAAAAATGTAAAACCACCTTTACTTTTATTGCACGTCAAACAGTGTTGATTGTGAAAGGGCTTCAGATGTGACCTGGAAGAACGTTACCCTGCAAAAAAAACTGTGCTTTAGCAATAGGACAGTGACTGGCACCAGAAGCCTCTGCTATGACGATATTGTGACCACTTGCAATGTAAAGAAAAAGAAAGGTGGGATCTGGAGAAAATGGATTCCTTTAATCCTTAGCTGCTGCAATTCCTTCATACAAAGAAGCTCTAAACATTGTTTCTGGAGAAAACAAAGAGCTCCTCCGAGCAGATTTCTGAGCAGCATAAAAATGCTGAATAAGGCCTTCCAAAGAGACTGCTCTTGAGAGCAGAAACCTGATGTTCAGGAGTGAAAAAGCTTGCAGAGAGCATTTGCACTTGGCAGATGCTGTGGATCTGACCAGGCTCAGTACAGGACATTCTTATTTCATTTCTCTGTATCTTCATAAAGATGATTTTTCCATTTCTCAGAGTGTGTTCCAGCACACACATCTGGCTGCGCACTGCAGTGCGAACAGCATTTACTAGCTCTCAGCGCATATGTTATGCATCCAATGACATCATGCGCTCTTCGGCTTGCCAAAGCTCAGCCTCTACTGTACAGACCACCAAAACAGAGCCCCTGAGTCCCCATGGGGACAAGGGCTAACTTCCAACCCAAAAGGTTTTTCTCTTGCAAAACCTTATTTAATGCCTCATCTGCTGCATTCTCTTCTCTCCTACTCACGCCTATTCCACTTCCCATCATCTCTGAAATAGTTCTCAAATCATTCCTAAATTACATCTATCTTATCCTGCCTGTAAACATTTTCTCTTTGTACAAGACAACATAATTTGTCTGAACAGAACAGACATTTCTCTTTATATTCAGTGGTAGTTTTTTGTTGTGTGGTTTTTTTTTTTGTTTTGTTTTTTTTTTTTAAACTATCTCCTTGAAAACTGCAAGATCCCTATTTCTTCCAGAAAGCCCTGTTTTTCATTGCAGGGGGTTACAGAAGGGATTCAACTCAGATTCTTTGCTCTTGCTGGAGATGAGCTCAGTGGCTTCTCTTGTGTGATGTTCATTATTTATCAATGATTCAGCTGCAAGGAAGCTCTCTAGCATGCTTAAGAAAGTTCTGTTTACCTTGTATAGCAAATTAGAAGAAAAAAAAAATGATTCTAGTCTATGAAACAAAACATTTTATAGAAAATGTTCTTTCAAAACATTTTATAGAAAAACAGATGTATGCCAAAACTGAAGGATCTAACAGCCCAAGACTTACATAGTCACCTGTGATACGAAGGTCCAAAAACCTCATGGTGATGCAGACAGAGAAGTCTGGCCAAAAGACCATCTGGGTGCCTGGTCTCTGAAGACGCTTAAGCAGCAAAGGAAGCACAGAACAATTTCCTACAAATTAATTAAGCTGTATTTTACACACACACAACTTGAAAGCTAATTACGGCACTGAAATTCAGCCCTAGCATCAGTAATCATATCCAGATAATACCAAGGGAGTTTGCTTCCACTTGGTACTTGTGCTAAACTGTTTTCAAATCCTCATAGCCTTTGTCCTCCAACTGGATTTTCAAGAGCTTCCCAGAGCAAGATGCATAGAGGTATGATAATTAGATTGGTTTTAACCCTATTGCTTGATAATTTCATTTGACAACCTACACTTCTTGCATTCTGAAAAACTATAAAAAATTATTTATTTTTATTCTCTATACATTGTGATTTTACAGACATCTATGATATCCTTCACACTCCAAATTTTAGGAGTTATTTGGGGACCTACAGGCAATCTACCACAAATTTCTGTCCTCTTTTACTTTTTTTTAACCTGTTCTTAAAGCATGAGAATGCCTCCCCACTGTCTCATGAGTCTTTAGATTTTGTATGTGCCTTTGGTAAGTAACAAGAACTTTAAATTTATTCATGTAATCACTGATTCCTGTAGTAAAGTCAATTATTTACATTTAGCAATTTACTCCTTAAAAAGTCCCATTTTGTCTTATTTATTTTTGCTCTACATTATCTTTTCAAAGCTAATGCTATTTCTGTTTTCCTCATTTCAATATGTCTGCACCTTTCAGAAGGATGACTTTATTTCTAATGATCTGCTTCTTTCAGTTACAGCCTTTTTGTTTGATTGTGTGTTTTTAAATGATCTCTGCATCTTTGACAGTCTTTCTTGACAGCAATACATGTTTACTTGTAGGCTGTAAAACAGCATTCTTAAGCAGTATCTATCCAGCATTTTATCCTTTTAGCTGCTCTTTAAATTTTCTGTTCATAAGCCTTCTCATTTTGATGTTGTTTACTTTTTAAAAAGTTCACTAGTGATCGATTTTTTGTTTATTCTAGCTACAGGGATACTAAATTCAGTCACTATTACAGAGCAGCTTTTTAACAGTAACATCTTGAATGTGGTCCAGTGCGCTGCTCAGTTTCAAGATTTTGCTCTCTCTGTGTAACAGAAGGAGGATAGAGCCCATCAAAGGCATTTTCTGTTGAAGCTGATTGACTGAAAATATTGACTCATGAAATTAGTTTTTCATGGAATTTTCTTTTTCAGTGCAGACTGAACCAGGATTTTTTTTTTCTCCCCACAACCAGGAAGGTGAAAGAATAGAAGAACACACCAAGAAAGCTGATAATCATTTAATGTTTAAAGAACTCTCCTAGAAAATTGGGAACAGAAATTCAGAGAAACATTTTGAAAAAATGGATTTCCAATATCTCTGGTGAAAGTTTTAATCCTAAGGATAAAAGATTCAATCTCTCCCCAAAAAAAAAAAAAAAAAAAAAACATATTTATAACATTCTTATAGCCTAACACTCCTGTTGGTCAGTCTCTTTCAACCTTCCCCCCATACTTGCCTACTTGAGCATATCTAAGGCCAGCTTGAGAGCAAAGGACAAGCAGCAGCTGAAAAATGCTTTTTGAATGAAAACTCCTAAGTGCCATAAATGCAGAATGTTGTGCAGTTTTCAGTACTCTAGCACAGGAAGCCACTCTGATTTTCTTGTTTTCCTCTCAGATAAGTGCAAGGAGATAGTGGGGATTTGCTATTCTTTGTGTGACACTGAGTTCCCGAGGAAGCAACAGAGCCAGTATGGATGGGGATCACTAGTTTCTCACTACTGGTATCTCTCACATTAAGAATGATATCCTCTAAGATACCAGTCTAAGAACTGGTATCCTCTTCAAACAATGAATCATCTGAACTTACTGACTCCAAAAAGGTAAGTTGAAAGAAAACAGGTATGCAGATACTGCAGCTGGTAAGAAAGCAACAAGGAGATGCAAGCAAAGTGGTTAACATCTCCCAGGACAAGTCCCCCAGTCCAGATGAAGTATCCAGGAATGAGCCTATTTGAGTGGGCTGAATTGTCAACTCTGAAGGAATTCATAAGGCAGAGAAAAATTGCAGCACATCTAGCTTTCAAGATGAAGAATTCACTTTTCGTTTCATGTAAAAAAAGTTTCACATACAACAGAGCCAAATAGTTCATCAGTTGGGGTCACTCAAAGGGCACCACAGAAATATGACAAAGCTAGGAGCTGGATGTACCACAAATTAACAAGCACGTTGGCTCAAAGCAACAGCAGTCCATAAATCCATTTTTTCCAAGATACTACTAACATTTCTAGATATAGTGATTCCGTTGAAATCTCTTTTGCCAGCCACTGAAGTGTTTCCAGAGATCAATCCAATGTTCCAGGATAAAGAAATGAGGATATTTAATTATTTCAATCACTAGACTTCCAAAGGCAAAAACAAAATTTTCCTATTTCCTGCGTTGATTAAAGGGCTTCCAAGCTTAAACTACTACATTTGACAGCAACAAATTCTGCTAATTAATTGTAGTTACTGACAGGTGCTTCAAGCCTCACTTAAAAGATCAATTACAGAGCTGCAGTTAATGCTAGCACCTCAAGGTGGAGAATTTTAACTAAAACAGGAGAAGAACAGGTTTGAGAATATTTATTAAGTCAGGTGTTTTCAGATTAGTTGGGCTTGATCCAATCCAAGTTGGAAAGTTATACAACCTCTCTAATCAGTAAATTTCAGAACACTTACTTAAAATTGATTTTCATATATGATACTCCAGTGATTATGTATATTTCCATTTTACTTTTATAGGGGGAACAAACACAAACATTATACAAAGAGAATCACACCTGTAGTTTACCTGAGTAAAAGCCCTTATAAATATTACATTTGACAGGGACTGAAAGAACGAGAAGATACTCAAGGGCAACCTTATGTTGCTAGATTTGCAATTAGAAAGTTAGTTTGTGTTAATGACACTTGTGGGACTTCAGAGTCTTGGGGGAGACCGAATATAGTCCTCTTCACCTGTATCAGCAACCCAAGGGAAAGGCAGCACGTCGCTACCAGAGGAACAAAATTTGTCTTCCTGAAATTCATCTCTGCATCTTATTCTTTGTCAAGTTACTCTCAACAAAGCCTTTATGAAAAGTTTAAAGCAAAGTTACTTTGTGATCTGAGACGTGGAGCACTAATGTTCCTAATTAGGATGCGCTGCAGCAACCCTACATTGAGACATAGCCCATCACAGCTTATTTCCCTATTGGGGTGGCTGCAACAAAACAAAGGAGAGGAGTAATGCCATCGTTTAATTGCTGTGTCTGCCCACTGTCCTCCACATTGCCCTAAGAGGCATTCTCCATATGCCTGAACTACTCACAGCACTGGGCTGTCACAGTAGCAGCTGTAGATAACGTAAATACCAACTGAACCCACACTGAATCTTAATTCATCATATTCTCCATTAGCAATTTTCCTCATTCATTTCAAAAAGTGAGGTCACTTTTGTTTAGCATATTTATCTTTCAGAATAGTGCCAACACTGAGAATACAAACGGATGCTCAGCAGTAGCTGCAATTGTTATGTAAAAAGCCAGAGTCTTCACAGGATACTTCTCTTCCAGCAGAGTTTATAATCATGTCCAAGCAAACACACCCCAAAATTATTCCAATTAGTCCTTTGATATGTGTCAGTTGGCTCCACTAATTCACTCAATTATAACAAAGACAGAAACCTAGAGCTGAAAATGCGCTTCCTAAATTTGTCAGAGACAAACAGAAAGATACTTGTCAATAAAAAAGTTGAGACATATTTGGGAAGTAGAATGCAGATTAACCTACAGTTGCCCAAATGTTTATTGGGATTATCTTGAAAGCTGTCTCTCTAGTTTTAAGAGGCCTTTAAGTAGGGTTTAATCGTGAAGTGCTAGACACAAAATGATTCAACCACTGAATTGTGTATTGAATGCATAGGTCATAGGTCCCTCCCTGATCAACCACTGAAATGAAAAACATTAGACTACAAAATTTCCTATGTATCTTAATCACACTAGCTTATCACAAAAAACAAACAAACAAACAAAAAAGGTACTTTATGCAGAAGCAAAATGCCTACACTACACATTTAGTTTTGGCATTATATATTACAATAAGTGTGGCATATAGTCTCTGGTGTTCAGAGGATCAAGCTTTGTGTTGATGTGAAGGACAAACTTCGTAATAGCTTTCCAATGGCCTTCAGTATTTAAAAAGCCTGCAACATGTGGCGGAAGCCTCCTTGCTGGCTATTAAAGTCGCTATGCGTGCAGCATAGGCATTGTTGGAATGTAAATAGTTCTCACATGGTTATGTATTTCTGATCTAGGCCTGTCTATACCATTATTGTACTGAAAAGTACTACTAAACCCTGCTTATGTTTCTTAGCATCTGCCAAAAAGCTGCAACCCACACCAGCTCCATTCTGATTCTAACATTTGTAACATATCTACCAAGCAGATGGTTGATTTTTGATGGGGGAAAACAACTTTTGTTGGTGGGAGTGACAGGGAGGGGACTGTTTTATTTATTTATTTTTTTTAAAGAGCCATTCGTTTTGGATTTATGCTCAAATTCTCAAGTACAAATTTAGCTTTCGCTACTTTACTAGAGAAATACTCATATCCTGCATTTGTTTGCAAATAAAATAAAAATCTGTTGGATATTGTTAAAAAAATTTGCATATTTAGCTTTCGGGAAGTATTCTAAGACTAACAACATCTTCTGGTGCTTGGTTTCTGCATGTTATTTGTGGTAAACTCTTGGTACCTCTTGGTCACATAGGGTATGCGCACTTCCATCTTTATCATTGCTATCTGATTAAAAGACAGAAGATGAAGTTTCTATACAGCTCTAAGAACTCCATTTGTGGGAGAGTTTTCTCAAATACAGTCTTAGACTCAACCAGAAAGCTATGTAATATTTGAAGTGTGCACTGTTCTTTTCTGCTGTTTTTCTTGGAAGAACTATATGGGCTAACAAGTATAATGGTTCCCAATTTAAACTTTTCTCCATTCAGCTGAAGAGGCCAGAGTTTGAGTTAGATATTGAAGGACTGGGGCATTCACCTAGGCACAGAATGTCACAGTGTTAGGACTTTGAGAACTTGCAGCCATATGAACATAGTTAGACACACCAGAAGTAAAACACAAACATCTTCTTTGATAAAAGAAATTAAGTCAAACAAATTTTAAAAAGCTCTTAAGAGGCATGTATTTTTAATAGACCAACTAGCTCATCGTATTTACCTTATTGTAAAGACTATCATATTAGGTGAACAGAAGGTAGGGTTTGTAGACTGCTACATGAAAGCTTAGAGTCACCGCACCGTTGGGTGGCAGGGACATCTGGGGATCCCCTGGTCCAGCCCTCTCCTCTAGCAGGGTCCCCTGGAGCGGGCTGCTCAGGATCCTGTCTGCTCACGTCTCCAAGGATGGAGACTCAATGGGCTCCGCTGGCAACATGACCCAGAGCTCAACTGCCCTCGCAGTGAAGAAGTCTTCTCCTGTTCAAGTGGCATTTCCAAGTTGTTTCTTTCTATTCTACAGTGTGTTTTTTACAAAAATATGAATTTGCTTATGAATTCATTTGAAGCTATAATAAATTCTTAATTCATCAATACAGAGGACTAGTAAACAAATTTTTAACTTCCCAATTTTATTAGGCACTAAGAACAACACAATAAGCACAATGACACTTAATTAACACTTAATAAACACTTAATAGTCCTGAATACTCTGAAAGTTAATTATATTATGGGTAATTAAGTGTTGTGCTTTTGTTTTGTTTTTTTTTGGGGGGGGGTTGTTTTTGTCTAGTTTAAGTGTAATTTTGTGTGGGGAGAAAAGAAGAAAACAAGAAAGGAGAAGGGATTAGGAGGCAAAATTGAGTGAGAGTGTAAGGGACAAAGGTTGTTTCTGAGCCAGAACTGCGTTGCTGTTTTGGATCATTAACCACCAGCTCTACTGCTCACTGCTCCTCTGCAGACAGACTTGAGAACCAGCAACACTCTTCAGCAAAGCCCAAGTGTGAGACAAAGCAGAATGAATGTGGGAGTAGTGAGATCAGACAACTGATGTCTTTTTTTATTCTTTGAAACATTAATTTAGGTTCTTTATAAAAGCTGTTTACTACACACACTACTCTCATTCACATTGCTGCTCAGTTGCATTGCCTATTTTGCTTCAGTTTTCCAAAGCCATAATGACTGCACACTGTAGCACCAAACATTTCCCTCTGCAGTAAAGTGCATATATTTCCTGCTCGCCTAGGTTCAGCGCTATTGCCACCCTTTTCCAGTCACAGAATCCATTTTTCTAGGCACACACTCACAGTGGAACCAAATCCAAGCAGCTGACATTTTTTATTTAGTATCCACGTGCTAGAATCATGAAAAATTTACTCCCAGGAACACAACTGCATGCATTTCATATTCACACTACTCGTGACCAAATGTAATTATCTGAACAGACTGGTAGAAAGGTAACTTAGTGAAACATACGATGAACACAAAATAAACTAGAGCGTGTGGCACATCCGGTCTCTCCACAGTGAAACTACTAGTCCATGTTCCCAGCAAAGATTTAATGAGACATCTCTAAATGAATGAGAAAGGATTCAGGAGACTGTCATAAAAATACATTGCTAACAGTGCCTATGATACCGTGGTAACAGCAGAGCTCACTGCAGAATTATCAAAGACAAAAGTGAGATGCCTGAGCAATGAAAAGCAAAAGATAATCAAGAACATTACACATAAAATGACCTGTTTTTCAAAAAAAGTCCATCCTTGCATGACAACTGAGGGAGATGGAAGGCTACGTTTGTAAGAATCACTAGATTTCACATTTCTTCTTCCCCCACATCCATTTGTAAAGTCAAATGGCAGTATCAAAATGATTACACTTGTCTCCTCAAAATGAGGAGAGAAAAAAAACAAAACAAAACAACAACAAAAAAACCCCACAGATTTATCATCTCTTAACTCTCAAGACTCACAGAAAGAGACAGATCTTGGCAAAGTTCTTCTCGAATCAGAAGTATCAATATCACCAATATTACTTCTCTGCCCCACGAGAAAGAACAGAATATGCCAATCTGGTCTGAATTAAGCATTTGTGACAGCAGGTGTTAAGTTTTATACTAGCATGACACAAGACCCTGGAAAACACCGACAGCAATGCCTCAAGTGCTACCAGGACAATTATATATCGAGCTGGACTCCTCCATAATAAATAATTAAATTATTACCAGATCTGCCCAGCCCCTCTGCAACCACATAACAGCCTCCTGCCCGTCAGAATAGCCATAAGCAGCCACCAGCTCTACAGGTGCTAGAAAAGTAAACTCTGTTCTGTTTGTCTTCTGCTTTCTTGTACAAGCAAACAAAGTAGATATTCACAAACACAGTACAGCTTCAGGTACACATCACACAGCAACAGAAGCTAAACAATGGGAGGAATGTCGGGACAGCACTCAGCACAGCGGGACGTACAGCTGAGAGCTGATACCACACGACAATTCTCTATAAAAAGAAATAGCCATAACCACTCCGGGATTTGTATCAGAAGTTTTAAGCTCAGCAAGAATGAAATATGAATGGAAACGTGCATGTATTCCCCTCTATAAGCACAAAGACACTGGTCTTTGTGATTTATTTATGAAGAAAAAAGCTCGCAAGCAGATAGCCCCAGTGACTAACACAAAAATTTACATTACAAAAATTAATTTTTCTTTTTCGCTCTGAAGAATGAAAAATTGTGCCTATAGAATATATTTGATGCTGTGTTTCAGGAAGGTTTATTTTAGCTTCACATGTAAGATCAGCTCCTATTAACAAAGGTTTCATCAAAATACATACTCTCACTATTAACATCCAGAATAACTAGGACTTGGTATACTTTTTTTAAAGAAATCCATTAAAAATGCATCACAAAACCATAAATTTAACATTTGCCCAAATAAAGAATTGCTTTTCGACTAGGGGAAGTGAACAGAAGACTAACAAATGACTGCACTGTATTAGTTTTACTGCATGAAAAACAAAGAGGAGTAGTTCTCAGTCACAGGCCTATCAAGAACATTGAGCTGTGCTTCCCCCTTCCCCCCCAATACCCCATATAAGGATGTGAAAATCAATCAGATACAGAATTTGGTGATAATATACTCATATAGTGGAACGGTTAATAAGAAAAGTAAATAAAAGTCTTAACTAGACAATTCAATCATCTCTTAAGTCACACCCAGATCTGATCCGGTCTTACACAGAAAGCGGATTACAAAAGCTAAGTTCAATTAAGATTTCAAAACTCTTTTGTTTGAATTAAAAATTCCAATTTTTTTCCTATATCCCACATACAAAATTTAAATTCTTTTGTGGATTGAGCTTTTGACTCTACATATTTGATGGAAGAACAAGAACCAGCTTATTCCCACTGTCTTTTTCTTGCAGTTATACATTGCAGAACTTTCACACACGCATCCAAAACCTGTCACCTGCTTCATCTAAAAGCTTATACCAGAGGCCGAGATTTTAATGCTCTTGGAACCACAGAACAACTACTCTGAGAGAACAATAGATTTAAAGAAGTAACGAGATTTGATACAAACTTCCCTCTTGCTTCCCTTAGTTTGAATCGTGATTACGCTTTGACCCAGCAAGCACATCCAGGCTGCAACTTCCCCCACGCTGCATTTGCTGCCTTCCCACTACCCACACACCGCGGGCTGTGCTCGGCTGCAGGGAGGCCCCATGGCAGGGATACCATTCCCTGAACGGACGCTGGGCACCTTGCAGAAGGTGCCCAGGCGCAACATGTGCTGCATCCAGTGCAGACAAGAAGGGCAGGAGTCCAAGGACACTCCTGCCCATGACACAAGGGTCCCCACACTCCTGCCACACTTTGCTGATGTAAGGCCACTCGCCACCAGCTCTGCAGGCAGAAGCTCTTGCCAGAGTCCAGGGCCCTCCTCGTGCGTGACTCCTTGGGCAACCTTCCTATGGGCCAGGACCACAACACAGGTCCACGGGATCGGGATCCACTAAGGAAGCTGCACAAGCAGTGACAGGAGGACTATCTGCCACAGAACAAAACCAACATCAACCCCAAGGCGCTTCTTTTCGATTTGGTTAATTAATGTAAATGTGGCAAAAAGGAACAACAGATAGGAAATAAGGGATTTAGAGGCACTATATTAAAAACAAAACAGGACAAACAAAAATATAAAGAAAAACTCATAAATACATATTATATAAATTTTAAAGCAAGTCCCTCCAGAAAGCATGTATAAGACACAACCTGTTCTCCTTCCTTCCGGTCTCCTGTCTTGAAGAGCTCAGCCTAACACTGACACAGTTTAAAAAGAAAGAAAAGTGAAGGCCAGTATGAACAGTATGCACTTTGGAAATAAATGAAATACATATTTTCGATATTCCTGACAAGTAATAAACGATAAGACAATTGAAAGCAAATCCTATAGTTTTTCCTATAGTTTTATAGTAAGTAGTCCTAAAGTCTACTTTTTTAAATACTTGAGCACAGAGCGCCCTCTCTTGGGCTCCATGTTTATTATAATTTTTCATTATTCTCAACTAGAAGCTATGAGACCCTTAAGTGAAGGTAATAATGAAGTTAATCCTAAAGATGGGAAAAATCATTTTGCACAATGAGAGAAATAGGGAATAGATACGTGATTTTTAAGAATAAAACTGAAATAAAGAAACCTTGGCAGTACTGAGAGCTGATCAGAAAAGATACCTAGCAACCTCCTTGGAGAAGGGAGAAAGGAGGCAAGAGCACACACTGGAACTGTCAGTCTGCAGCTGGAAGCACAAAATCCAGTGCTGTGTATGTAGGCAAAGGCAGCCCAAAGTTCTTAAAATTATGTCCAGTAGCTCTATACTTGACTCTCAATGAGCAGATGAAAACATGTTGTTTCTTAACCATCACCCGTGCAGACTACAACTGATTTCTGATATCTAGAATTATTTCTCCTTCTCCTGGACCACCACAATAATAAAAAATATATACATACATGCATTTGTGTGTTGGCTATTTAGATCTGTGAAGAATAAAAAGGGACGTTTTACAAATCAACATCAATAGTTCTAATGCTAAATTCGCACTGGGAAGAAATCTGAAAAGTAAGAAGCTATCGCATTCCAGAAAAGAAATGTACATTATAGAATTTAGAATAAGTACAAAAACTGCAACCTAAGTCCATTAAAATAAATAAGTAAAAGCTTATCTAATACAAGCAAACATCAGAAACTGCAGGAAGAAAAATGAAAGTCCGCAATAAGTGCTGGGATATCTTGTGTTGATTTTTTTTTTGCATTCTGAGACTCAAGTACCTCTTTAAACTTTTCAAACTTTAAGGCAGTAACTTTGTTTTTCAGAAAGGAGCAGTTTTTCTGTATGTTCCTCTCACAGAAAGAATAACGGTTACGTGACACATGAGAAAGGATTTTGGAAGAGGTAGCATAATTATAGCAAAGGTGGTTGTTTTTTCCCCACACTGCAGTGTACCTCTGCTACTCTATGACTTTAACTTGAAGAAAGGAAGACCTACACAGACTCTCTGCACCGCAGCTTTCCCCCATCAGCATCACAGTGATCACTTCCGTGCAGAGATGGTAACAGAATACTTCTCCAATGGACTGTGAGGAAAATGTAATCCTGTAAAGCTGTCAAAACACTACAAGATACTCTTTATTTAAAAATAGAGAAACACTTGACAGAGGAAAAAGTTGGTCTGGTGACTAGGACTTAAGTTAAATTTAATATTTCACAGAGTGTCCATGTGATCTTGGAAAGACTTCTCCAACTGTGTCCAATTCTCCTAGGTGCAGGCCTAGGAGTGGCACAGCCCTGCAGCGTGACGCAGGGCTGTAGGCTGGATTCACCAGCTGCAATTACATCAGCGCAGTTCAGCTGCACTGCTTGCAGACCCACAGCAGCAAGGCCATGTTACAAGGAGGCAGGAGCACAGCTGGGAGCTAACATGATCATCACTGAACCGCAGCACAAGCACACTCCTCACCGTTCCCAACTGATAAAACGAGAACAGCAATACTCCATCCACCGCACAGAAAGAACGTGTTACATGAAATACAGGGGGAAAAAAAAAAGTTATGTACACATCCTACTCAAAAGGATACAAAAACTTGCCATTATAGTCAGGAGTATTGCCAGAAAATAGCAGTGAGAGTCAGGATACAGAAAGCTGAGACAACTGCAGCCCCTTATTCACAGGGAACAACATACTCTCGATTGGGATCTCCATCCCAACAACCACCACCAAGAGTGTTTCTTCATGTAAATAAGTGGACCAAAATACAGAGGATTCTCCTGCCACTGCAATGACAATGACCTCTTCCACACGAGCTCCAGACCACTCCCAAAAGAAAAAAACAAACAAACAAACAAACAAAAAAACGGTTATTCAGAAAGAAGCCACTAAAAACAAACAACAAAGTGAACAAAGTGTCTAACACGTAAGTCTATATACGAAGAGAATAGAAGAAGAAACTACATCTGGAGCATTGTGTCCCATTCTGGCCTGTACTGGGCTACCCAGTGCAAGCAAGACATGGACACCCTGGAGCAAGTTCCCCCCTGATGAAGGGACCGCAGCAGTTCTGCCGTACAGAAAGTCTGAGAGCACTGTGACTGTTAGGTTTGGGGAAGAGACGGCTCCAGGAGGATCTTATCTTATCAATATGTGCACAAATTCCTAATGGGAGGGAGGTAAGATGAAGCCAGGCTCTCCTTGGTGGTATTCAATGAACAGAGAAGAGGAGACAAACTGAAATATAGGAAATTCCATTCAAGCATAAGAAAAAAACCTCTACAGGGACTGTGCTCCAACACTGAAACAGGTTGCCCAGAGTGGTTATGGGGTCTCCTCCCTAGAGAAACTGCAAAAACAACTGAAAAAGTCCTCAGCAACCTGCCCTAGATGAGCTCGCTTGGGCAGGGGGTGTGGATTAGGTTATCTCCAGAGGTCTTTTCAATTTTTCTGTGAGATGAAAAGACAGAAACAAACGTACAAATCTCAGCATAACTTAACAAGTTCCGGCAAAGCAAAGCAGAAAAAAAAAAAAAAAAAAAAAATTCCATTGAACAGTTTAATGTCTGAAAAAAATGAAACATATCTTTCTGCAAATTAAAGACAGATTGTAAAGAAGAGGACAGAACTGGAAAGTTCCTTGCTCATCAAATTAAAAACAAAAGCCCTATTCATGAAAAAAAAAAATATGTGGTCAAGTCACATTCTTTGCTAAAAGTTTTATATGCAGCTCAAGAAAATATTCTGCTTGCAATTCATTGAGAAACTTTTGGGTTGGTACGGATTGCTACGGCACATGAGGGTACATTTTTAAAGATATCTAAGCAGTCAGTAGAAGCATGAAAGGCAGAGCAAATGTCACTCCGCTTTTTAAAAGGACTGGTCACATGATTAACAGCTGAAATCAATTAGCAAAATACCAGTGCAAGCTATTTTGCTGCATTCCCCTACATTTACATGACAACATCTAAAACCCTTCTGGATTTCAAACATCCAGAGGCCTCATGGCTCAAAATCCCCCTTCTTTCTGTTTTGCTTTTAGACATTCTTCTCCATGTACATATACAGAACCGCATTTTAAAAAGAAGTAGAGATGGACAAAGATCAGTAAGAGAAAATTGTGTGATGAAAAGTAGGAGTCACTTACTGTGGTTAGTTTTAGATTAAGCATTTTATGAGAGAATATGGTTATGTATAGATAGTGCATTCATTTCACATCCATGACATTCTCCTGACTTGTTAACCTTTATTCTAAAAAGTGTTACAACTCAAAGTTTGAAATGAAGAAACGTGATTATTTTAAGAAGTAATATTTTGATCTGGTCTGCAGCTTGGATATTTGCACAGATTCACAGACCACTCATGCATCCCGGTTTTCAAATCTATTAGCTAACTTGGCTCCCTCTCAGAGGGAAACTTACTGTGCCCTGAGGGAACACTGGTACTCAAACACCACTCTCTAGGGCCTGAAATAGTCATGGGATGACTAAATTATTCTGTCATCATCCTTCTGCTTGCACAGAACAAAATTAAATCAAGGTAGCCGAGAGCTGAAAAATATTTCTCTGGTTCCTTCCTCCACATTAGGCTCAGGTTGTAAACGACTTTAACCAAAGGCAGAGTCTCACACAGTCATTTCATTTCCTGTCAATGAACAGCTGTTCTACAGGGAGATTAAGACCCCCATAAATCAATGCAAACAAACAAACAAACACAAAACGTTAATTGCTTTCCCTCAAGTACTTCCCCTGTGCTCTTTCCCCTAGACCAAATTGTAGAATTGTAGATGACACAGAGGTTACTTGCTCCTTAGCAAAATTCTACTAGACATATAGTCCACATGTAGATTCATGAACAAGGATTATTACTCAAGATCAGCGATTTTTTTCCTTGCAGTATCTGAGGATGGGCTGGGAAGATCAAGCCAAGGCCCCAGCAGCACACACCACAGTGCTCAGCAGCAATGTCACTGCATTTCAGAGCTCACACAGTACTAAATGTTTGTCAAACATTTCAGAGCTATAAAAGTTAATCATGCCTAAATAACAAGAGGCAGAGTATGACTGCTACAAGCTATATAATTAAGCAAAAGGGTATACTTCACAGAAAGCAGTTGCACTTTTAAAAGTAGCTCACCAGATCATGAGTGGCACCAGCTTGTGCTCCATCTTTGGGACTCTTCAACATACTAGCCAATGGCCAGAGGCAGGAAAAAAGAAAAGGAAGAAAAGCTGAGAGATTTAGAATGCAGTCACCCTCAATGAAGCATCACATTTCCCCCTTTTGGGAACAAACACAAGGTTCCCAAGGTGCAGTTAGCATTGCTTAGGTAAAATAAGCCAAGTAAAAAACAGATTTATTCCAAATAATTTCTTATTAAGCATATGACATTGCTCAAAAGATGTGAGCTTCCCCCATTAAAAAGGCTAAGTAGGGAGGCTGTCATGCGAGCATGGTGGTAGAGCTCATGCCCTGACCTAGGTTAATAGAAAAGTGATGAAATCCAGAACAGGAACAGAAATCAAACCTCATGCTTGGAAAGAAAAAACAAAAACAAGCATATATCCATTGATGTTTGCAGGGCTAGCTGAAGATCTAGCTTCCATGCTGCTAGTTCTTTTGCCCTGTTTTGTTTTACTTTGCTCTGACTTCCAGCAAGCTGTCTGCCCAATATTTTTACTACTGACTGTTCTGCAGAAATGCAACCAGAAAATCCAAGAGGCAGCCTACATACAAACCTCCTACAATGAAACTTCCTATCAGTAAATCACCCCAGATATCTCTAGCCTCCAGGGTCATGGAAGAGGAGTTTTTTTGTTTTGTTTTTTTTAAGCAGCATAAGGGAAACACAATCCAAGTCTGAAAAAGGCACCAAAGAACTGTGTGATATCCTGAAATACAAAACCAAATACTCTCTGCTGGCCTGTGCAGCAGCAGGAAACCTGTGAGTATTCTGAAAACTGCAAAGATAAGCTATAGCTGTTACAAGAAATTGTAAATGACCACCTGTGGCATCTTGTAACCAAAACATGCTTTACAGTTACACCTGTGAATTAGTCAAAACAATTTCTCCCCAAAGATATATGAAAACCAAGATTTTATTGAAATTCAAAAATGTTTATGCCAAACCTTCCTATACTTGTAAGATGTTATTTGCTCTCCTAGAAAATAAATGACCATAAAAAGTCCACATTTTAATTACAAATAAATTTCAGTACTAAAAAGTTCATATATTAGCACTAGAATAAGTATCTTTATTTATTTATTTTTCCTGAATAAACCCTTTGAAGCTCAAAACATTTATATCCTGAAGACTAAGAATTACACAGACAAATCACTCTGTGGCAAAAGTCAGGAACATCATCTTTCCCGCACTACATGTGACAGTATCATTGAAACCTTCTTCGGTTCTCCCCACTTGGGTATAAAGACACACCAGCTACCAAACTTACTCCTGTTCTGACCACGTTATTCACTTCTTTCCAGTAAACTTAAAACAGGAATGATGAAAATGCTAATACATATATTTAAAATAAACTCACCTTTTTCCTCAATTAGGCTTTCTGAATAGTAAAAAAACAAAGCCATCTCAGCACTATATTGTAGTGTCTCCTGACAGTTAGCATCAAGTTATCTTAACACCCATATATGCCGCCAGGGCTGTTGCTTTCCTTTTACGAGGAGGTTTTGCATGTCTCCTTCCCTAAATGGTCAAAAGCAGAAAAACCCTTTGCAAGAAGATTTTGCAGGACTTAGACATATCTACAGAAACATTTATTGCTAGTCTCTGTGCATTTTTCATT
Source organism: Nothocercus julius (assembly GCA_013398735.1). Classification (NCBI taxonomy): domain Eukaryota; kingdom Metazoa; phylum Chordata; class Aves; order Tinamiformes; family Tinamidae; genus Nothocercus; species Nothocercus julius. The sequence continues at coordinate 275,287 of VZSV01000257.1, read as the reverse complement.
CATTTACGGTTTTTAACTAAGCATCTAATTTACAGAATGATTCTTTTGATACACATATACTCTAGCCTGTGTACATTCAGTGTCTTCTAAAGTGCATACTAGACAAACAAGTTTAGTTTGATTGAATGTTGCCAATAAAGAAAGCAAGCAAAAAGTTAAATATCTCAAATACTAGGGACAAAACTGCCCCAGACATTTTTATGTGATTCAGATTGTGGAAAATAAACACTCCTAAAGTGCAGAAAGGGAAAGTCTCTATTGCCAAAGAAACATTCAGAGCATTTAAACTTGCAGCAAATCCTCAACTTAGGCATGGGATGCTGCCCCGAAATGCACGGCTAAACCCGCGAGGGTGCAGTTGAACACAGCAGCTCACACGGCTTCACGGACAGGAGAGGGCGTTCGACATCTGCGCAGCAGGCGGACATCCACATGACCGACTCCAGCCAGGATGCACACTCAGCTTCCCACTACGCACGTGACTGATATAATAAAAAATAATCCATCCATTCATCTCTACTAAGATGATAAAATTAGATTTTATTGCAAAAAAAGTAAAAGACAAGTTTCAAAAAACAAAGACGAACCTCAAATCCCTGTCCTCACACCCATGAAATGTCTGTGTGACCAGGATAAGGTGCACCAGCTACTGTATTTTAACACAGTGGAGGACATGTCCACTAACAGTCTTACAAATACACCATGTTTTCACCTTAGCACCGATCATCACATACGATCAGAAGCTCATGTCTGGACGAGGCCAGTCCACCGCTAAGGCTGGTTGCTGCTAACAGCTGCCAGCAACCAGCACTTCCGAGGACAAAGCAGGAAAACCACCCTGAAGCTACAAGATAGCCTCCTCCTGCTCGCCAAAAAACATGTCAAAGCTTGCACAAATCAGAGGATAAAGATGCCAAAATGAAATCTTATTTCCCATTCATCTCCTCCACTCTCAACTCTTATCTTTTTAACTCTGATACTCTCATTATCTGCAAGTTTCCAATCCTTTCAAAACAGAGCTGAATTACTGGTCTCAGAGATACAGCATGACATCAATTCCCCCAAACCAAGCAAGCATTATTCAAGAACAACATTTCTTTGTGTCCATTTTAAATGTGTCACCTTTCAACCTGCTCAGGTGCCTCCTCATTCCTGGATTAAAAGAATGAGCATCTGTCACATAAGGAGAGGCTGAGAGCTGGGCCACTGCACCCGGGGAGGAGACACGAGGACCCTCACAGTGCACATAAATACCAGATGGGGTATCGGGGGGCAAAGATGATTGACTCGGACTCTTCTCAGTGATGCCCATAGGAAGGACAAGAGGAAAAGGACACAAACTGAAACCAAAGACATTCCACCGAAATGCAAGAACAACTTTTTTATTTAAAGGATGATGAACGGCTGCAGTTGCCCAGAGATGATGTGTTGTTGTCTCCATCCTTGGAGATAAGCAAAACCCGTCTGGACATGTTTCTGCACACTCTGCTCTCACTGACTCTGCTCTGAGCAGCAGCATTGGACCAAATGATCTCCAAGGGCCATTCTAACCTCGGCAGTTCTGTGGTTCTGCAATCCTAAGAATTTTTTTCTCTAAGACGTTGCCATTCCCCATCCCCCAAAGAAACTTCGAAAATGCTTCATAAAATGTCAGAGAACATGAAGATTGGAACCAGCCTCCCACAAGGGTTATTAGAAACAGCAGCAAAACCAGAAGGATTTGGGGGTGGTTTAATGAAAAATTCCTTCACAGGATTTTATATTAATATGAAGTCATAAACATCAAAATGTCACTCTACCAAACAAAAAATTTAGTATTCAATATATCTATTTATAATACAAGGATTCAAGTAAAAATATCTGAGAAATGCAATTGAACTCACTCCACAGAACTGCATCCCTCTTAAAAAGATAGGCCACATATTATAAACATCTTTATGCAGCTGAGTCTAGCAGACCAAACGAACAGGTTGTATACATACACTTTGGAGTAATTTGCAAACTTATACTGAAACAGTCACGGAGTCACCGCACCGTTGAGTGGCAGGGACATCTGGGGATCCCCTGGTCCAGCCCTCTCCTCAAGCAGGGTCCCCTGGAGCCGGCTGCTCAGGATCCTGTCTGCTCATGTCTCCAAGGACGGAGACTCAATGGGCTCCGCTGGCAACATGGCCCAGTGCTCAACTGCCCTCGCAGTGAAGAAGTGAAATTCCCTATGCTCTGGCTTGTGCCCATTGGCTCTTGCCCTGTCATTGTACACCACTGATAAAAGTCCATTTCATTCCATTAAGTGCTACAGAAATACACCCAAACAGTTGCTGGATCTGAAGCATTTATCAAGTGTAGACCCAGGCTTACATAGTTTTACTTAACTAAAAAGCAGTTTTCCAAAAATGTTATGTCCATGCATAAGCTAGAACACAGATCTTTTATGGTGTCTTTTTATCATATGAAATTTTGTCCCTTTGGAAGCCCTCTTCATTTAAAGTCTTCAAATATTGCAGAAAAAAATATTTTAAGTGGTATCCCCATATGTGCTCCAAATGTCTTCAACATGCAAAATGCATTCTTCTAAACAGTATGTAAACTGTCCAAGGGACATGCTGGATCCCTCAAGCCATGCTTCATATATATATATATATATATATACACAAATATATATATATATATATATATATATATGAATATAAATATATATATATGTTTATATATACACCTTTTTTTTATATACATGCATTCAGTGTGTTATATTTCTGAAGATTTCACTACAACAAAATGTTATCAGAGGCCAAGATCTGCAAGTCATATTTAACCAGGCTTCCCATTAACTTCAGCTTAGTTTGTCTGACAAGAAATACAAGAACTACAGGTGAGTATTTCCTTTGCCAGGGGCACAAGAGTCAAGTGTGAGACATCTCCAGAATGCTAGCTAATTCTGTAAAAATCAGACAAGAAAACACAAAAGGACAGACAGAGAGACAGCAGGCATGCAATTATGTCCACATGTGCGCGCATGGGTTGGGGTTTTCGCAAGGTAGTAGAAACTGCAACACAGGAATAGCAAGTAAAAAGACACCGTCACATGCAGGAAGAGCCAGAGCTGCAAGGGGAAGGCAGGCTGCACGCCTGCCTCCTAGGAAGAGGATAATGATATTAACAGACAGCTCAACATCTCAGCAAGTCACTTAGCCAAGTGGAGATGCAGTGAGATCTACATACACACTTTCTGTAAAAGGGAAGAGCTAAGCAGAACTATCAAGAGAGGGTACATTAATACCTTTTAGCTATTCCTTAAGGTTTATCTGGTCTTGCTCAGAAGGCAGAATCTGTTCACACGTGGAACAGCCAGTACCTCCTGCACCCGCTGCTCTCCTCAATTGGTTATTCACTCTGTATTTCTTTCCCTGGAGGAGCTCTCATTCTTCATACACAATTCCCCTGTTTCACCACTCAATCTATTATAAAAGAACAGTGACAGAAGCAATTTGCAATCAGGCTGTGGAATTACATTTCAGTGAGGTTTGAAAGGAAAAAGCCCTATACAATAAACATCAGCAACAACTGAGAGGAGGTTATTCAGATATCAGAGTAAAAATATATATATCCCACCATCTTCTTTTACAATGCCTGGGATACTCAGGCTGCACAGATGAGGAGAGAAATTGAAAAATAAAATTTTAGAGCCAGATCAATAGTAAAACAAACAAAAAAACTGTCAGGAAATCAAAAGAAGAAAATAAGCCAGATCTGATTTGACTTGCAGAAAATTTGCATGAATTAGCTTAGTTTTCAGAAAATCTAGATCTGCAACCTATTCATTTTTGCACTTCTCAACTACAAAGAAACTGGATTTTGTATTTAAAGCAGGTCTTTTAAACAAAAGCGCGATCTGCTAAGCTCCCTCTTCTGGATGATGAATATAACTGCTTCCATATTGCAAGTAAACTCAAAATTTCCCACTTTTGTCAATAAAAACCAAATAGACATTTAAGCTAATTACAAAGCAGCTCTTGATATTGAAATATGTAACATAAGCGTTCAAGATTGCCATTCTGCAATCTCAGTGACAACGTGCACAAAAAAACAACACTGGAAGTCAAACACTATACCCGATCAACAATCAACCATCTAGACCAGCAAAAAAAATAGTAAGCACTGCTTCATATCTTCTGATACTGGATGCACCTTTCCCTGTTCCACCTAAAACTATAATTAATTTCATCATAAAAATCTAAATCAAATAGACATTTTAAAAAACATAAGCGCTTAACTGAGGAAACTATCAGCCACAGGAGGCAATTAGAAAACTCATTTATATTTTCGTCCTTCAACAAAACAAGAAAGAAACAAAGGCTCCCCTGCACTTTCTTCATCAAGGAAGAAGAGCAACCTAAGAGCTCCAAGCTCCTGGAAACACCTGCATGCTTCTGGTGCACTGAAGGTTTCAGGCCCCATAAACGCTAGAGAAATGTGTAAAATATAGCTCATTCCACAGAGATGCAGAATTCAGCTACACACAGATAAATAGCCATATTATAGTGGCAAAATAATTACAGATAATTAGTGTTTATCTTATGCACTGACCTATGTTAATAATGCTAGAACAGTTGCTAATAGCTAAAAGCAGCCAGAATGACAATCTGTTTTGGTTAACAGTTTCAGCAATTAGTAGAGCTTGGCTAATAGGCTTAGCATTCGACATTAATAGGCTTGCACTTTTACACTGAAGTTCAACAGAGCTTTCTAAACACTGGTCCTTTTCTTTACTCTTGCTGATATCTTACGGAAACAGAATTAACCTGAATTATTATTAAATAGGAAGATATCAGCAACAGACTTGAGTGTTTTGGTCCCATTCATTCTAATCTTTTTAATCAGATATTGTCAATTTAGTTACCAGGTTGAAATAGCAGAAGTGGAGACAATTAATTTGTAACAGTAAGCCTAGCACTATTCACTCAGCTTTTCTATCACTGTACAGATCTCGCTGTCTTATCTGTACAGTAACAACATGCTCTTGCAAAGCATTCTTCTGACAAGAAAATTATCACTACATGTACAGAAATAAAAAGTAAACTTTCTGACATCATTCAGAGTAAAAAAATCTCCAAAAAACAGAAATAAGATAAACCAAAGTCCAGTTCTAGCTCAAGACAGTTGCCCAAAATAACTGACACCTCTTATTCTCCCTAGCCATAGATATATGAAAGCATTAAAGCAGAATTTAAGTGTCCAACGGCAGGGGAGGGGAAAAAAAAAAAGGCACATTTTTTAGTAAGTAAAATTATTTGGAGAGTGGACACTTACTCAGGACAAGAAAGAGCCTGTGAAGAGAAGTGAACAAACCCTAAATCTCCTAAATTAATCCCAGGTAATTTTAGGTGAATTCTATGGAAACAAAATTCAAAGCAAAAGGAAACTAATATGCAGAAGAGAGTGAAAAATCACAAGTCCAGATGAAAACAGTGCACTGAATTAAAAAAAAAAAAAAAAAATTCATTCAGTGGTGGATTTTCATTATCTCAATTACTGCAGTAGCCCGATGGCTCCATTTTAACGGCCAAGACACATGCTGTGCCAAGCCATTTTTACGAGGCTTCTGGCAGAGTTCTTTAGATGAAGGCAGACAGTGCATTCAGCCCTGACCCCAAAAAATGATTTCCTCTTCAGCAATCACTTTGTTGAGCATCAAACCAATTAATGGGAGCACGATGGATGGAATCTATGTCTGTGCCACTACTACACCTTTGAATCAAATGCAATTGAAAAGCTATTTCTGCTTTCTAAAGCTTAAAGGAACTTTCAAAATAAAACAAACAACAACAACAACACAAAGAAAAAAAAAAACACAAAACTGTAATTGCAGATCCGACTTGAAATAAATTTATTTTCACAGAGGACATGGCTAAGACACCACCAATACACCAAAAGAGTCACTTGGGATGATTTGCCAATTCATGTTAAATCTCACCCTGGTCCCTGACAGCTGGAGAAAACAGCTTCTTCTCTCATGTATACAATTTTATATCCCTTTCAAAACATACCAGCCTTAAATCTATCAGTTCTAAATACTCTTGTGTGGAAAATCTTGCTGTCAAGAACTGAATGTCCAAAAAGGAGACAGAGGAGTTCTAAACTTTATTCGAATAAAGAAAAAGTGCACCGGACATATCCCTGTGGGGTCTCTCAAATTGCTGGAGAACGCAGCCCCCCTTTTATCCTTTTCATGACTGAGGGACGCCCGCTCCTTTTCCCCATTGGCCAAGGTACTCAGAAGTTACAGCCTTCCCGCCCGCCTACACCAAACTCCCTGCCTCCTTCCAGCTGTTCTCACCTCAGGTCACCTGACTCCTTTGTCCCCCTTGCCAAGGAATGGGGAGCAATTCCCTCCTTTGTAAAGGCACCCAACTCTTGGCATATGCTCTTTTGTCCCACTCACTCATGGCTCCGCTCAGTCTCCCCTGCCTTTGTCCTCATTAGCCAGACTGTGGGGGAATCCTCTTATTTGTGAACAAACAAACTTGCATATTCCTCTCACTCTGATATTCATTTGAATTATTCCTGCGTTTGCTACAAGCTTGGCCTCGAAGCCCTCAGTTGGTGGCGACCTGGGGTCTCCGAGGTGGAGGTAGCTCCCCAGCGCTCCCACGCCAGAGCGCCAGATCCAGGCGCTCAGCCGGCCACTGGCGACCGTGCCAGAGGCACCCAAGCTCCATGACAAGGGATCTCCCTGGGCTGACCAACAGACACAGCCACCTGGGGCTGGAAAAGAAGGGAAAAGAGCTGCAACCAACACACAGGCGTCTGGGACAAACTGCTGAGAGCATCATAGCCTGGGACTGAGTCTGCACCAGCACAAACTCATCACAACCACTGCTACTATAAATGACGAGCATTTCACTCCAGGTTAAATAGGTAATAGGAAGATGTGCTTTAACATTGGACAGTTCCTAACAATTTTAAAATTTAGAAGTTTTTGACCAAAAAAAAGCTTTTATTGAATATCATTTGTAGACATACAGTATTTCTGTTGCAATAAAGCTGCTCTGATACATCTACAAATTCTCTTGCAAGTGTAACATTTAAGAATATATAGATAGGCATGTCCTAATGCAGCTAAATTTTAGCTTGGTTTCTCATGTCAATTAGGATGTTTTTTAAATAAAAGCATAATACCACTTGATCGGCCATATGCAGTCAAAGAAAAAAAAAAAACGAAACCTTTTTTACGGGTACTCACTTATAATGAAAAAGTATATGGTGTAGGAGCAAATCTAAAATAATGACAAACCACTGAATCATTAAAATTAAGAAAGAAAAGTTCCAGACGAGAGCACGATAGCATGGGAAAGAGAGAGCAGACCGTGTAAAGCTTTGATAATTTGACAAACTGACAATACCTCTGTGGAAATCCCAGAATGGCTGAGGTTGGAAGGGACCTCTAGAGATCATCTAGTCCAATCCCCCTCCTCCAGCAAGGACACCTAGAGCACGGGGCACAGGGTGGCATGCAGGCAGGTTTAGAAAATCTCCAGAGAAGGAGACTCTACAAGCTCTCCAGGCAGCCTGTTCCAGGGCTCTGGCACCCTCACAGGAAAGAAGTTCTTCCTCAT
>VZSV01000257.1:235023-267249 GCA_013398735.1 Nothocercus julius | reverse complement strand
TGTCAACCAGGATTCCCAAATCCCTCTCTGCAGACCTGCTTTCCAGCAGGTCAATCCCTAATCTGTACTGGTGCCTGGGGTTATTCCTCCCCATGTGCAGGACCCTGTACTTGTTCTTGTTGAACCTCATGAGGCTCCTCTCTGCCCAACTCTCCATCCTGTCTAGGTCTCTGAAATGCAGCACAGCCCTCTGGAATGTCAGCCACTCCACTCAGTTTTGTACCATCTGCAAGCTTGCTCAGAGAAACAAAGAGAATGAGCTTTATACAGAAAAAGAAGCCTGCAAAACCTACGTCAACCATTGTATTTTTTACAATATATTTCCATGGATACGAGCACTTTGTATCATGGGGCAACAGATCCTTTACACATTGATCCAGTAAAGCAAGAACAGTATAGCTATGCCATCATCATAATAATATCAGCAAAGTCTTTCACTGCGTTTTCATCAATAAGGCCCAATACACTTTATAAAATAGACTCCTCACCTCTTTGTTTAAAAAATAAATAAATAAACAAAGGAACAAAGTTTGCTCAAAGTCAGGAAAATGCTTAATAGCAGAACCGGAATCAAAACAGATACTTCAAGTTTTTAACTCCATAATGTAGTGCCTTTGAAACAGGAGTCTTATATTTTGAATGATCAAAAGAAAATATAAGTTATTCCACTTTAATGCTGCATCAGTGTACATTCTATTTTAAAGTTTAATAGACTGATAACAACGTCTTCAGTTAACACAGCTATCCTTTAAGTTACTAAATCTCCTAGACCATAGTATTTGGCATTTTGATTGACAAAACCAGTCCAGTGATCCATTTCCAAAGTATTGCTATACTTATTGCTATACTATCTGTGACCAGCATTCTGACAGTGCTCTTTTATGAAGTCTTTTCATAACTTTTCTTCTAAGTGAACTCTATAGTAAATCATTGCCAGATTTCTTATAAACAGGATACAAAGCTAAGAAAAAGCACCCTTACATTTATATTCTTTGACTCCCTGCATTTGCAGAACTGACCAGGAAATCTACAGTTCCATTAAAGTAATGCAGTATTCTTTTTAACATAGTCTTTGATAAAAATACATAGAGAAACTGTTATGCCATTCAATAGCAGAACACAGAAGTCACTAATGGAAGAAACTTAAAGGCTTGAAAATAATCACCATGGAGAAACAGGAGTTCCTTGCTGATGCAGTACAGGCTATAACCTGAAGAGGAGCTCAGGACAAACAATAGAGAGAACTTATGAAAGTTCCCGCTTTCATTAACAAAGGCCAAAAGATTAAACATCAGTATTAACGTGGGGAAAAAAAAAAAAAATGTGCAAAGATTGTGTGAAAATAAAATCTGAAAGAGAAACCCAAAATGAAGTGCTGTAATTCAAGATGGAAAAAGGATGAAAGGGTTTTTTTGTTTGTTTAAGTACAGAAACAGTTTAATACTCAGCAGGAAGTGCAAATCAAGCAACTACTTAAGAGTTTTTAGCAGAAAGAACCATTAGCGCAGAAATATTTACACTCATCAACATTACATGTTAATAACATAAAGAATAATCTTGAAGGAATTACTGCTCCCACAGAAGAGAAATAAACATTCTTACCTTTGGCCATTTGGGATTTAGAAGTCGTGCTCTGATGGCATCATCCAGTGCCTTGTCATACTGATGAATTTTCATGTAGGCTGCAGAACGGTTACTGTAGAGAATGCAGTTCTGCGGGTCGACTCCCAGAGCTTCGTTGTACAACGTGATTGCTGTGTGGAAATCGCCATCGTGGCAAGCCTGGTTGCTCTGTCGGACTTTCTCAACAAATTCAGCTTTGCTCAACATGGAGCTGTCAGGACTTCTTTTTCCACAAGATTTTGATCCAAAGAAAGAAACCTGTGAGGGGAAAAAAAAAAAAAATAGATGCTAGTGTTAAGAACTGAAGCTGAAAAGTACTATAAAAATTGTCAAAATACTAAAAACTGTATAGTAGAAATTAAAGCCATCAGCATTATTGCAGAAGGAATTCTTAACTAGGAATCAGATTTTTTTTTTTAAAACTATTTATTTATTTGTACAAGGTAAAAAAGAAAAATCCTTATTAGAACATCTTATTTCCCATGTGCAGGATGTTCCAGAAAACGTATGCTTTCCTCAGACATATGACAAGCCATAATATTTTTAATATGCTACACATTGCGTATGTTCACATCTTTTCTTCCCCTCAGCAAAGATCCTACAACATCCCAAACATTTTAAGGATAATGAAGTTTATATGAAAAGGCAGCAGGACCGATTGTGAAGATGATCCTGGTATATTCAAAGTTTAACACAAAGGTCAGAAAACAAGTGTGCGCAGAGACAGGTATAAATTCTGTTTGAAAGGAAGAATTGCGCTGGTGCATCTGCTCACAAACGTTGGCACAGAGCCAAGCGCACACTGCAAATTCTTTATGAATGGAGAGGTCCGTGGAATAGCTTACACGCGCACAAATTAGTGGGGCATAAAGCCTGTGCCATCAACAGAGCAGCCATCCTTGCTACTAGGATTGTCCAAGTCAGACTATACAGAGAAGGAAAAACAGTTCTGAATTACACAGTTTTGGGTCTTCCAACTGTAGAAGCTCTAAAGACTTAGACTGAGGTATAGTAGACCCCAGTTCCACCAGTTGCTTTGTGCACTTCTAACTCAAAAAGTAGCAGACGTCATGCAGTGCTGAAACTCACTAATAATAAGCAAGCAGAGCAATCCTGTAATTACAGGAAGGCATCACACACACATAGCTTCAACTGCTGAGCAGTCACAAAACACAGAACCATCCTTCCTCATACACACGTTGGTACGATCTGGAAAGATGATGCTTGCTCTCAGGTCCCTGCAAGTGAGTGCTCATGTTCCAGAACTTTGACAGATTAGACTAACACAATATTAAGGCATAATGAAATAATTTTATAGTATGGGAAGTGATTTAACTACATCCAGTCAACACATTAAATGCTTGGGGCTGCTAGAACACATAATCATTAACACAATGACCATTGAAGTCAAACAATTCATACTCCACATGAACAGATGAGCAAACAGTTGTCCTTAGGCTTCAGTAAGAGGGAGTTTTAAGAGTTTTACAAAAATAATAATAATTAAAAAAAAATTCAAAACCCTAGAAACCTTTTTCATTCCCTCAGGAACAATAAACCAAGTTTGTATCAATTCAGTAGCAATTAATGTCAGGGCCACAAACAAAGGAAGGTCAGGAAAAGAATACAAATGCTGAAAGAAAGTAAAAGAAAGGTGAGAACTAACTTCTCCTAACTTTTTCTTATCCTGATTCAAAATGGGTGGAGAAATGTTAAGATTAAAGTGTGCAAATGTGCGTTAAGGGGCACAATACCCTCTTTTCACATGTGAAATATACCACGTGCTAAAATATTCCTAACAGTTACACAAAGGACTCTGGGATCTTTAAAAAAAAAAAAAAAAAAAAAAAAAAAAAAGTCATGTATGTGCAGAGAACTTGAAGTTGCTCTGATTCTGATTCCTCTCTACCTTTACCTTTCTGCAGTCTTCATTTTACTCAGCCAATCATCTGCCTTAGTAACTGCTTTTGTCACATGCACATTATTTCCTCCCAAAAACCCTCAGAAACATCACCACTAGAACATCTTTGTATAACTTTGATTAAAAGACAGTTGAGAATTTTGCAGTTATTTTATTTAGCTACAGGTAATAAGCACATACGGAAACACACAAGGTACTTCCCATTGTTAGCCCTCCAGGCAGAAAAAGGTTAAGAAAATTACATATTGTTACCACAACAGTTGCACAGCTTAAATACATAACCAGGGCAAGCTGAGGAATATTTTTACGTGGAAAGGGAAACAAGCTGGAAACTGACTGACAACCTGTCTCAGGCATCAAAGTGGTCTAAAGACTTCTTTAAGCGTTAAGGAGAAAAAAGTACAGGTCTTTTTCATTGTGTCCTTCTCCAGGACACTCCAGGTTTTCCTCAGGCAATCCCCTTCCATTGATTCCTGATTTTCATAATTAAATTATTTCTCCCAATCTCCTTTGTAGCAGCAAATGCAGTTTCTTGTCTTGTCTACAGTAAAACTATCCAAAGAGTTCATTCTTTTTATTTATGTAACTGCTTTAGTATTCCTGCCTACGTAAGTTAATGTGCTGCTTGACTTTTAATTTTTTTTTATTAGAAACAGCACAATAAAAAACAAATTTCTGTATCCTTGAAAACTCATTCCATATGCAGTACATCTTCAAATGCACTGCATATTTCTCTACTACTTCCATCAAGTTTAGAAACAGCAATTCCATATATTTTCAAGAGCTCACAGGAAAACTGCCCTATTTTGAACAACTCCGATAACTGAGCTGAACATACTACTTTATGCCAAGCAGTACGTTAATTCCTATCTTGGTAAGTATGTGTGTAACCATGAACTTCACTATGCAGCCAGTTTGCCATTATCTAAGGATCTGCAAGGATGGAATATGGAGATACTTGTATTTAGCTGAAGCTCTAGATGAGTGGATGTTCAAACATGAAACCCTCAGAAAAACAAGGCATCAGTAGAACGCCAGGGCAGAACTCTATGGGAAGGCAGGAGCAGAGAAGAGCAGGAATGTGGGCATCCACTGCCTGGGGACCACCCCAAGAAACCACAGTTTGCACAGAGAGTCGCCTCACTGCAGGAAGGGAGGAAAAAAGCCAAAGGGATTATCAGGTTTCTCAAATATCCTTTAAACTCCACCTGCTATTTTCCTCTGTAGCTTCTGAAGGTTGTGCTTCTCCAATTAAAAAAAAAAATATATATATATATATCACATTTCTGCCTGCTCTCAAAGCTCATTTAAGTTAACAAATGTAATATTGCTTTGTGCGATTTTTTGCAGCGGGCAGATCTAGCAACTCTCATGTGATTTCTCATACCATTAAGTCAGAGCAACTAACAAAACTTCACACTCTTATTTCAGCAGTGTTTGCACTAGTGTTTGTTCCTGGAAATTATCAGGAAAGCAGAAAACTTGATTTTATACAACAAGAACCAGCACTCTAGAGTCATTGCAGGGATGAAAATACAATGCAGTGTTTCAGAAGTGCTCAATCTATGTAAGGAACATGGAACATTTTATACCCTTTAGTATATACCCTTTAGCTGAGATCTAAAAGTTCATAACTCAAACATGTCAAAAATGTTCTGAAAACAGCTGAAGTTTCATGCAATATTCAAGGAAATTCAGGGCTGACAGTCTCTTCTGAAAAATGTATGAATATTAGCAAACATAAATTAACAAGAGTGTTGGAGAAGTTACACTGCCAGTTCTCAGGATTTCAGGGGAAGCACAACAGAACCAGGACAATCTCTTCAGTGATGTCAGCAATCACCCTGATTCAAAATCCTTAGAAACTGCCTTCAAACAAACACCATCAGCTATAACAGCAAGAGATGTTTTCATCCATGAAGGTTTACCAGAACTTTTTTGAATCCCCTGCTATGTTCTTAGCTTCTCTGCTTCCTACCACAATTCAGACAAACCTAGAGATTTCCATGATAAAAATAAACTTCTGCAGTGCAATTCCACTTAAATAATTGGGTATGTCAGGCAGCACAACTCAAGTTTCTGGAGCAACTAATATGCACAGTATTTGTACTATATGCATAACTGGTCAGAAGGACAAGTCAGTCCATCAGAAGAGCAGAAGAAAGCACTCAAAATTACAAGTGTCTTCTCTTTAGAAATTATCCACATTCAGAATTGAAGTAAGGTTCTCCTCCTAGTCTCTAAACTATATATTTTGTCTGCACTGCAATTTTAGGACCAGAAAATACATTTTTTTCCTCATGTCTGGCCATGAGACCTATTTTGCAATTGCATCTTCCTCATTTGTCATTAATTTACAAGCACACCAAGCATTAAATAATGTTTCTTCATAGTAATCACAGAAATTTTCCTGGGGTTTAAAGTAAAAGGGCTCCACTGAGGCAATTTGAACTTCTTAAGTAGGACTAAATTTCTCTTTCCCCAGGGGGGGCGGGGGAGGAGAAAGAAAAATAAATAAAAATTATTTTCATCTAGCTTGTTCAGAATAAGAGATAGGTGTTATCATCTGGACAAAGAAAAACAGCTTCAAATTCTGAACAGCTATACAAAAACTTTATTTAAATAATCAACTGCAAATGTAACTTCCCTTAACTGGCTGCATTGTCCACTAAGAATTTATTATGATGTGTTAAATACAGCCAATTTCAATCAACAGAAGCAAATGAAGCAGGAAATAGTCTTGAAAAATATTCATCAGTTAGTCACATACATAACCAGAGCAAAACACATAGTTTTTTCAGCAAAAAGCCTGAATATATTCTTAAGAAACAGCCTCCTTTATGAAAATGTTTAGCACAAATGGTGAAAGAAACAATTTTGCTTCTAAAACTTATTATTTTGACCTAGACCAAGCTGAACCTATCAAAGCAGTACACAATCAAACACAGAATAAGCCAAGGTGACCTCTAGCTTGAGCACTGCTCATTTTGTTCATTTGATGTTGAACACACACAAATGTTGATTTGTTAAGCAATGAGAAGCTTATGGGCACAACCTTTCAAAGTATTTTGGTTTCTCAGGTATATTTTTCAAGGTGCCTTCTCTCTGTTTTATGTATTTTCTGACTACTGGCTTTTGTCACAGACAGTGAAAACATCAGTGTGGTGTACTTCCCACTTGCATCACATTCAGAGCAAATGACTGCAGCTTCCAGATGCTACAGTACCATAACGTCTCATGAAATAATGCTTAAAATGTCCCTATTTAGAAGAGCAGTACTTTCGGAAGCAGACTCTTCAACAGCGAGTGTTACAACCAAAACAGTCCAAGTTGGGAAAGACAGCTAAGTCTCTTTGGAAGCATCACGCTTTGAAGAACCCACCTTTACCTCAGCACAGCTGGCAGCAGATGGCATCTTTCTTGTCACCTCTGTCCAACTGCAAGGACAGACCCTGCTGGAGCCACAGAAGCTATTTGCTTGAGAGCAACTTTAACAATCCAGAGTTACTCAAGTTTGCACAAACAGGTCTCTGCAAGGGCAGATCTCATCAAGCAAGATCTCAAAGCATACAAGTCAAGCAGAAAAAATACCCAAGCTGCACAAAAGCTGCATTCTGCATCCATTTGTTTATTATGCATGAGCAAACCAAAGCACAAAGCCATTAGCAACCTTCTCAGAATAATAGCTCTGTGAGCACATAGCAATGGGGAGAGATCCTTACAGCTCAAGTACCTTGGTTCTTGCTTTTAATAACCAAAGGAGCTAAATAGACTCTTTTAAAAAGAACAAAAAAAGCTGGAATTCTTTTAAAGGAAACTATGATGATAACTTCTACTATATGCTATTATTTAATTCCTGCTGTCAGGAGAACTACTTAGGACAGTAAAACGTTCTTACGTAAAGGAAAGAACCACAGAGCAAAGCCGAGCCACTTTGGCACCCAAACCACAACTAAAGAGAGGGATTATTACAACTGTGCAATGTATCATACCAACAGACAAGAACTACCCATTACAAAAACACCCCCACTTTATGCTCACAACTGCTCTTCTGTCCTACTATTACAGCACAAGGTGATGGCAATGCACATATTTAGGCTGCCTAACAACATTATGAAGAACAGCTCTTTCCTTTACTCTTTACAAAATGAGAAATCCTGCAGGAAAAGCAGAAGTTCCTTACTGCCATGGAACAAAAAAAGGAGCTGTCAAGCCAAAAAGAGCATCCATCGGAGACAATTTAAGGCAGAAGCTCCTGTAATGCTAATGAAGAAGAAGATGGCATGAGCTTCTCGGCACCGTTTCTGCAAAGCAGGCTCAGGCACCAGAAACCAGGTTCTACTACAGAGGTCATACCAGACAGATGCCTGCACAGCATCTGCCTCCAACTGGTCTCAGCAATTAACCCCTTCTCCAGGGAAAGAGCCGCCTCCTCCTGAAGTGCTCAAGATTCAGCCTGACTAGTCAAGATGAGTGTCAAAAACACAGTTTCCTACATCTGTTTTATTTTCAAGAACAGATGAATTCCCAACCCCTAAAGCAACTAAGTTGAACACACTAACAAAGATACATTACAAGAGTGTTTATCTCCCAAGATCAAGCCTGCTAAGGTTAGTCTTTTACAGAGACTGAATATTTATAAGCAAAACTAAATAAGTGCTCATATGCACAGAAATATCTCACTGTCTGCAACAATGCACGGCCATCCAGAACACGGAAAGGAGCAGATTTTCACTGTATTCCATTAATAAGAATGACAAATGATAACAGCAGAAATCCAAATTCTGCTTCGAAAAAAAGAGGGCAATGAAAAGCAGCATGGCAAAGGAGCAAAATGGAAAATAACATGGTACAAAAGCATCAACAGAATGCTGGATTAACAAATGACAAATCTTACACATCAGAGCTTGTTATTTCCTATATAATCTATCTTATGTTATATAAGTGCAGTTCAAATAAATATGCCTTACATATATGGTGTCTTTGGTGGTAAGTCTATAATTACAACTCCTTTAAAAAATAAAAACAAAAACTATTAACTTTCAAAAAATAAATATAATATACAATATTTTTATGTTTTAAATTATTTAAATAGCTCAAGATATTCAGTAAAGCATCAGGAGAGAAGAAGTAAGTGTACAAAGCTAAGGAGAAAAATCTGGCATTGCAGAAGAATTCTGAAGCAAAGTGACAGTTACTGTAAATACAGGTTTGTAAAATGAGCTCAAACCTAAAACTGAGCTTCTTTTTCTCTGAAAACAGCTCCATAACATTTTAGATTTTACAATTCCCTCTAAAGCATGCTAGATTGAAAGTGTTGTTGAATGAGACTTTCACCTAACTTGTAGAAGTTCACCTCTTCATGTTTTTTTTCATTCCAGACTCTGGGGTATTATTGTTTTATTGTAAAGGAAAACATCTGGGACAAGAGTCCAAGAATAGACAAAGAATCCGGAGTCCCTGCCCACAGTCCCAGAGCCCAGAGCACTCCAGTTACACACAGCAACACTCTGAGCAGACACCAAAACCTGCCAAGCCACATGCAGCCTTCCCCCAATCAGAACAGCTGGTGCAGAAATAAAGGAAAAGCCAATGAAACTCTGCGTTTCAGAGAATCTGGTTCTGCTGCCCAGCCCACAGCAGGATGTACACAACAGCCATCCAGACCACTCCATGTTTCTAACCTGGATTTTGTCTTCAAAGATTGCTGTGAAGCACTGTCTTTCAGCATACATACATCTCCCATCTCTGCTTGCATCAATGTAAGCGAGCAATTCTTGAAAGCCCAGTGACATAACGTATATGCTCGGTGAGGAGGACACGAGTAAGCTGAACAACAACCAAGACCTTAAAACCGTAGATGACCAAGAGAAACACGACTCAATCATCAGTTAGAGCAACAGTCACTGGAAAAGCACCCTTCCCTCTCCCCCCACTTCTGGCCCAAATAGGCCTGTCCCATTTTGATGCCCCAACACAACAGCATTGCCACCATCCTACAGCCATAGCGCTGAGGCACTCTGCTCTCCAGCAGAAGCACTATGAAGCAAGCAGAAGCACTATGAACAGCAATTAATAACTATTTTACTCCTTAAAATACCAATTAACATTCATGTGTCTCAACATAAAAGAACTTTCAAGTAATGTTAGTGTCCTTAGCAAATTACTTTAAAACCTAGAATACAACACAATCAAAGCAGAGAATTAAGTGTCTGTGTCTGCCAGCTCAATACACAGAGATACGTAAAAGTAAGTGGAACTTCCTGTGCAAGACATCTTTAGCAGACTGTAAGTAGGATGGAAAATTCTAATATACAAATTATACACCTTAGGAAAAACATGGGTCACCTAAGAGCACAGTCTGTCTCATGACAGAATAAAATTCATGCACGAGAATAATTTTTTTCTGTTTAGCCACAGCTCTATCCAAAGCTTTATATTCAAAAGCTCCTTAGCTAAACGCTTTAGCATGAACTTCCAGGAGAGTTGAAAGGAGATTAATATTTCAAAGCCTCCTTCAGTTACCAATAGGGATTATTAGGAAAGGTTTTCTCAATGCACAACTTGATCAGACACCTTCAGTGTAGAGGACAGATTATACCTTATTCTAAAGATTTAAGAAACAAACAGATGTCAACAATATACCCAAACTCTAATTTTTTTTTAAGCTTCTTTCTCAGGTGTCTACTAGAAAGGGAAACACATACAAAGTTATACTGGAAAGGATGTTAAAGAAGAGGGAATTGGATGGACTGTGGATGCCACTCAGAAGTGTCTGGACAAATTGACTTAATAAATTCAAGACACTGGCAACACACTGGTCTTTCTCATTTTCTGCCTGTAACATACAGGTAACTTTCTAGGTTTCATGGCAATCTAACCCAAATAGCTTGATGCAAAATGCAAATAAGCTACTGGAATGCTTACCTCATACTGCTTTTTATACACTAATGAAACAAAATGATGTCAAATGTAAAACTAACTGCCCAGAGCACAGAAGACTCTTCAGTATATTGTGGGAAACAGCAGAACACATTCAATGACAATAAATGCTAGCTAACAGGAGAAAAAAAAAAATAGCTGTTCATCAAAATAATTGGCCCTAAACTGGCTCTTAACCTTCACAAGAGACACGTTAGACTCTTGTTCTCATAAGCAGTCAGAGAGACAAGTAAAAGATGAGTAAAAAACTGAGAATCTTTAGAGAAATTAAAGACAGGGAACAATCATGCCACATTAAAAATACATGGTATGAGGCACATTTTAACATTAGAAGCCTTGAATATTCAGGAAGTTCATATTATTTGTTACAACAGTTCATATGAAAGACTACTATCTTTGGTTTTGTAAGTACACACTATCACAAAAGTCAAAATGTAAGCCTTTTACACATAAGCCACATCTTGCTCTTCAGACTTGCTCTGTTTTTATACAGCTTTATATTTAAGGAACTGTAACGCTGAAAAATAGTATTTATTAAAATTAATACATATCTTTTAGCTCCAAGTAACTGTTACATTGAGAACAATACTTTCATCATAATTTAATAGCAAATGAAAGCAATTCTTATGAAAGACAAGATTATGCTTAAAAAACTTGTTTGTAGTATCAATGTCAAGATATACAGTAATGGTAGTGGACACATTACAGATGCCTAAAACAGACCAGTCCTCACACATCACTGCCAGTCAATCACCTAGAGATTGAGAGTACACCTTTATTCTTTAGTTTTGTGCATTCAGAATGCTTTCACTGTAAAAACAGCTGCAACTTGACATGGGCTAACCAAAACTTCAGCACTGTTGTCAAAACATACCAGCCATAGGCCATGTCAGCCTTCCACGATGCATTTATGTAGCAGGCACAACAGCCTGAAATTGGGCAGGTACAGCAGGCAGGACTAAATCTTCTGCTTTCCTCTTAAAAACAAAAATCTAGCATTGGTGGCCTCTGAGATAATCTTCAAAAGTAAATTAGTGAGTGCAAGTTCAAGTTTGTATTTGAGCATGCTGAATGCCTTAAAACCAGAATGCAAACTCTCCCGGTTCCCATCAACCTCATTAGAAAGTTACCTTTCAGTGTCCTGAAGTGCCCTGAAAGTTCAGGACAGGCTCTCAGCATCAACATAATACTGTATGTAATTGAAAAGCATTTCAGAAAAAGAATATGAAAGAGCAAAAGTTCTTAAAGGATAGGAAAAACAAAATGAAGTCATGGCTGTACAACAGAAAAAAAAAAAAAAAAAAAAAGGATGAAGGAGAAATAATAAAAGCTCATTTTCTAAAAAGAGTTAGTATGACACTGAGACATAGAAAAGTTGATCTCCCTTTTAAAGAGTAATTTGTTCCCGTTGCAATCAAAAAAAAAAAAATCATGTACAAGAAAGATGTAATACAAGCTAAAGGAAGCACAAAACTTTGAATAAGCTACTATGAACAATAATTAAATTACTGTCTTGGTTATCAGGGTGGAATCTTACTTCTTTGTCTGACCTGTCAGTCACAGGCAGATGGACAGGACAGCAATGGATGGATGGGTCAATAACACCTAAAGCCAGGTCTAGGCAGGAGCCCCCAGGCGAGGGAGATTCCGCAGGGCAGCGGGCGCCACCCGCCCTGGGCACTACTCTCTGCTGACCCATGAGCTGCTCCAGCTCAATTGCTTTCTCTCCCCGGGCAGCTCATGCCGCTTCTGCACACAAGTGTGTGGACACAACAGCAAGAGAGAGGCTAGGTACAGGCACAGAGGCACCTCACCTGCGATCACACCCTGCGGCTCCCTTCCCCAGTACTTGCCCAGGAGGGAGGAGGTAACCAGGAGAGGAGCAGAGGAAGTGCAGTAAGCCAGGAAGTAGTGTTCAGCTTCACTCCAGATGGGGATAATGTGGTAAATACAGTGAAGTAGCCAGAAATCAGGAATTGACTGGAACCTAGCAGCAATAGACTGCTGCAGCTGCTGATTTCCTCTCTTGAAGGTGAATACTTAGTGGAGGTAATCATTAAGGACAATGATTAATAATCATTACTCTTGTACATGAGCCTGCTGTAACTCTTCAAATACACGCTTTTGTATCAGCCAAAAAAAAAAGAGAAGGGATTCCAGCCTTACTACTGAAAGAAGTCTTTCCGTGTCGGAGTCACACCCACCCGCTCACCAAAGCCTCTTCTCAAAGAGGCAGGCACAGAGGCTCGCTGCGCCCAGGAGCCGCGCGGCCCAGGCCGGCCCCAGAGGGGGGACCTGCTGCCCGCCACCGCGCGGGACCTCCGGCAAAACGGCGCGGGCGAGGGGAGCGTCCGGAGGCGGCAGGGGCAGACACCGGCGAGAAGTGGCCACCGCAGCCTCTTCCACTCGCGCTAACTCAGCAGCACCTCCCCGCGGGCCGCGCCTGCCGGCAGCACCGCCCGCTCCACAGTGCAGCTTCCGAGGCGGCGGCGCCCGCGCACTCCCGGAAAGTTTTCCCGCTCGGCAGGAGGACTCCAACTTCTCCTCCCGCAACGGGAGCCGCTCTTCTCCCGCCGCCAGGTTCCGCCGCGACGCTGCCCCGGGCCGGGCAGCTCCGCACGAGGCGCCGAGGGGCTCCCCCGCGCCGCGCTCACCATCTCTGGGGCAGCGCCGGCCCCAGCCCGAGCGCCGGCGGCAGCGACGTGACGGGAGCGGCCCGGGACGGCCCATCCCGCCGCAGAGTCGGCCCTCCGCGGGCCTGTGCCTTGCCGCGGCCCCGGGCAGCCATCACGGTCCCGGCCCGGTCCGTCGAGGCAGCCAGGGAAGGGACCGCTCCCAGCGCCAGCGCCGCCACCCTGCCCGGCCCGCCACTCACCCGGGGAGGCTCCGCGTCTCGCTCCCGCCGCCGCTGAGCCCGGCCCCCCGCTGCGGCCCCCGGCGAGGCGGGCGACACCGCCTGTTGCTGCATCGCGCTGGGGCTCCTCCTCCTCCCGTGGCTCCTCCCGCTCGAGGCCACCGCCCCCGGCCACCCGATCTCGGCCCGGCCGCTCGGCGCCACGTTCCGGACCCGGCTCTGCCGAGCCCCCCGCCCCGCCCCGGGGCGGGCCACGGCCTCCCGGGGCCAGGCTGCCGTCTCAGGGACGCCCTACCGCCTGGCCTCCCGCCATCACCCGCCACCTCCCCGGCCCTCTGCCCCAGGCTCCCACCGGGCAGCCGCTCTGAGTCCCCACATCACTTTATGGGCACAGGAGTAAGAGACCAACGTAGCCTCTGCCGCGGCTCCCCGATGAAAACCACTGTCCCACTCCAGCCTCCCGCAGCACTGGCACAGCAGGAACTGCCCTTACCAGGCACGGCTAGGTGCCTCGTTCTCATCGCCTTCCTACCCGCAGCTGGGCTGAGGTCTTCAAAACGCAGCAGGAACTGCACCAGGACAGTGCACTGCTTGCACCTGCACTGTGCATACCAACTTTATGAAGCACCTGCAGTTCCTGCTCTGGGGAGAACACAAAGGAGATTAACCTCTTGACTAAGGGGACAGTGGACACTACTTTCGTAGAGTGGAATTTAGTAACACCCTACAACTTCACTCTCTCATGAGGAAAATACAAAAATCTGAAACTTCAGAAAGCTTTCTGCAGTAATATGACAAGCCATAAATTCAAAGGTTTGACTTTGAATGACTTAGATCAAAATTAAAAAGTCATTGGGAAACAAACCTCAAGTCAGGATCTGAAGAAAGAGTCCACAATGGCAGTTAAGAAATCTAATAGCAGGATGGAAAAAGGCAGGGTGAATCAAGGTCAATTTGTTGTTGTTGTTTCTAGATGAGGGCCATTACACTTAAATTACAATGCAAGTGCTAGCTAATGAATAACCTTTCTGTCTAGAATGATACAGGTCTTCCTAAAATCATTGGTAACCAAATCCCAAAAGGATCAACTTTTGCACTGCACCACATCAAAACTGAGCCCAAACCCGTAACATTCCTTAAAATTCTTTTATCTAGCAAATGGCAGTCAAGACCTCGCCTTTGCACCAGCATTTTTTGAGGATGGGCCAACCACTCACCCACCCAGCAGTCAGTGTTGTCAGAGGGCAAATGTGCATTTCTTCTGTTTTCTTACCTCTGTTCATCTGCAATGCATTTGAACTGGTGGTATTTCATTCAAATGCCCACATCCCTCCATCTGGTTCATTAAAGAAAATACACAAATGTACAGGGATTGCCATTTTATCATGAACAATGGCTAACATCAAATATCTCAAAACATACCAGCCCTTTGCAACAGGCAGATGTGGGAAAACGTGCCTCATGAACATGTTATCTTGTCACTGGTTTATTTCATAATGCATTATTAGTCTTTATTCTTTCCGATTCTGTTTACAGAAAATGTCTCTAAACAGAGAATGCATGTTTTCAAACAAAGTCACCAAACTTCCTCCCTGGCTCTCAGTAAATAATGGAATTGATGCCTTGCAGTAGTAAGCACACAGTCCAAAAAAAAAATTAACAAACAGCAAACTACATATGGGTAGTCTCAGTTCAATTCCTTGTTCTTCTTCCTCCTTGTTGCAGGAAAAGGAACTTCTTATCCATCTTCATGACATCATTTGCTATGTTTCTTCTTAATTCATCCTACAGCAAACGAGCACAGTACACACTTTTCAATAAGAGACCAATAGCACCTACATGTAGATAACCCTGCTTGAAAGCCTAAATCACTTCACAGAACACAATATTACTGCATAGTAGTAGTACTACTACTACTAGCACAGTATTTAGCATTAACCTTCATCTGGAGTCCTGAGAGCCTCAAGCTCCATCAGTACTTATGTAGAACTGAGTAAGATATAACACAACGGTCCCCAATATTTTTTCAGGATGGATCTGTGGAACAAAAAAAAGAAGGTGCTATATCGGGTACGATCACATGACTGACTACAACTACTCTGCTTATTGTTCTTCATAGCGAAGTTCTCATAAGTTTCTTCGAAGTCTAAGGTTACATTTTGCAGCCAATATTTTGGATGATGCAAGAGCCCAGCAAACTTAATATTCCTGTTTTACCTGTGAGCACAGTAAGGATCATCTCCATGTCTACGCTAGACACTGGAAAAGAAGTAACAAAAGGATGTAGCTGGTGATGAAAGTATCCTAAAAATTTTAGTAACTTCATGCAAGAAACAGATGCTAATTTTGCTGATAGTGAGAAAGCTCAATGAACTGCAGCATGACTATTTGTGTAGGTTCTCATGCATACAGAGTAGTCACTTCAGTCTTACAAAGTTATTTTTATTAACAATTGTTTTTTTCAACAGTTATTCCACTATTAAGTTTTTTATTAAAAAGTCTGCTTTACATAAAGAAAAGCCACAGTTAACAAAAGTCACTTTTTTTTTCACCTCATTTTCTGAAATGACATAGAAGGAACAGCACGCTTAGAAGAGCCAGATTCTTCCTCATTTTCGTGGAGACGTTTTCTACTTGTGGCTGGCTAAAAGAAAGATGCAGCAGGATAACTATACTAATCAGGTAAGACAGAGCCTGACTGCCATGCCTGCTACAAAATTACAGATAAAGTCCCCTTCTTGTAACCAAAACAGCAGCAGGACTAACAAGTATTTCTCTGTTGTGATCTATCATATGTGATTCTTCTTACAAAATACACTGTCCATCATTTCCTTCCTGCTTCCACTGCCCCCACTCTTAAAAAAACAAAAAAAAAACAAAAAAAAAAAACAAACAAAAAAAAAACCACAGCTTTATCTTTCACTAGTGTTTAAAAAACTTCCTAACTAGTGTCTAGCAATGAATGTCACAATACCAAAACTTTCTAAACTTTAGTTACAATGGAATTTTTTCCTTTGGATGTTGAGCATTCATAACTTGAATCCATCAAAATATATACATTCATGAAATGAATTTTAAACCTAAGAAGAATCCTTTAATGCCTCGAAGACTGTTTTTATGTGTTTAAGCTAAAAGTCTTGCCAAAGCATAAAAGCCCATTGCTTTTATTCAGAAAGCAGAGATCACATATATAGCGGGCTAGACCATAAAGCCAGCATGCACACTTCTGGAAATGATTTCATTTTCTTATTATGGATTACTTTAAATCTAGTCTACGTATCAAGCATTAATCTTCAAATGATTTGTTATACATACCATTTTTGATGTCTGTGGTGGATTCATAGTGGCACTTGCTGTTTGTGATAGATTCATAGTGGCATTTGCTTGAGCAAGTAAATGTTGAAATGTACTCTTCATATCCTCATCCTGTGAAAAAGGTGACTCTAGTACATGTAATATTCAAGGGAAAATTCCACATTTTGTTTAATTGTGTATATCAACAATTAAGGATTTTCAAAGTACATTGCCAGAATACTGAGCATCCCACACATACTGAAGAACAAGTTTGGCACTGCAGACTTAACTGTTCCAAGAAAACCAATAATGGCACTGACATATTCCTACAGAAAACTTACCAATCTACTTCATTTTTGATGATTATATGAAAATTGAAAGATTCAGTTTGAACAGCTGTAAGAAACATAACTGTTCGTGAAGACTATTTAAAACACATTATTTTATTTAATGCAGAGTTAAAGGTAGCAATTATTTCTAGTTCAGCCCTCAAAACAGAAGAAAAAAAAAAAACTCCCTGCAGAGTAATAAAAGGAATGAACAAAAGTTCATGGGTCTTATTCCTTAAATCACCACCAGCACCACCATTTAAAAAAGGAAACACACAGTGCTAGGAGGAAAAATCTGTAATGCTAGTTCCCAAATGCTATGGAACACTACAACAGGGACACAATCTATCCTTTAGCCCAAGGTTTAAGAAACCAGTCCTTGAGAAAGATACACTGAGGTCATCCTGAATTGAACACAATTGCTGACATCTAGGAAAGAATCAACTAAAATACCCATATCCTACAAAAATCTTTCAGTCAAAATTGTATCTTAAGAAGTACCCCACAGTTATACTCAGTGTCAGTAAGTCCATTTTACATATTGAAGGTCATAAATGGAGACATCTTTAAAGAAAACATTCAGATTTGGGACAGGCATCTGCTCAAATAAACTTTTCCTTTTAAAAAACTAAATGATTACCAAGAATTATCACTGCATTCATACCACTATGGTAGTTCATTAGATAGTAGAGTTATTTCTTTGTTTACCAGGTCAGATCAAAAATGGCAAGCCAGAAGATGCCATTAGTGAAGGCAGAACAACAGGGAGAGGTGCACTTGGAAAGGAGAGGACTTAAAGATGTTTTTAGTCCCAGTTGTACATAAACAGACAGAAGCATTAAGTGGCTAGAAAGGCAGCACACACTGTATGCTAAGAACAGTAAAGTTAATAGAAATTCAGAAGATTTTCAAGAAAAAAGCTAGCATATAGCCCCAAATCTGGTTCAGCAGCCAGTGACCAAACTGCTCATGGTCTGAGCTGGGTAACCTCAGGGAAACAGGAAATGAGCACCAAAAAGATTTCTAGTTGGCATAGTACTCCCTGTTCTAAAAATAAATCTGTTTCTCTAGTTTCAGCAATTTCTCCCGCAGAAGCTTATTAGAATAGGTTACCATGGATTAGTTTCCTGCAAACCCTCAACTCAGGCTTCCAAAGCTGAAATTCATTTTTTAAACCTTTCCCAGGACTAGCTGAAGTGTGATAGTGACTTAATACAGGCTATTTCCTTTGGCTGAGATTGAACAGAGACTGCATGTGCACCAGCTGAACAGCTGATCTAGAACCAGATTTTTATTCTAATCAACAGACCGAAGCTAACAGGTAGTGTAACAAATCCATTCCACCATCACTGTAAAGACTGGTGAACTCAGAAGTGAATGGGACACTCACCAGTATCGACACAATTAGAAATAAGGTTTTTCTAACTCATAAGAGTTTCAAATATTTATCAGTTTTTAATTTTTTTTTTTTTTTTTTTGGGGGGGGGCAGGGGAGAGCAATGGCAGGGAAGGCTCTTTTTCAAAGCTATGGAGTATTGCAGTATGTCCATTTTTGCTTTAAGTATGATCTTAAATACTACAAAAAGGCTTTGATGTGAACATCAAGTTTATTTTATAGGGAATTTGGACTGACCTTCCTTTTTCAATGTACGTTTTGACTTTGGCTAAGTTTGAACTTGAATTTGAATTGATAGGCAAGATAAATATTTTCATTTATATAACAAAACAACAGAATATTTTTCAGCACAAAACCAAACTAATCTTGTTCCATTCAAAGGATCACAGTAAAATTTTAGATGCACAGACAATTTATGGCTTACATACCTTTAGAAAATGTTTTACTAAGTGACTATTTGCTGACAAAGATTTCTTGATGCTATAGTTGGAAACTTCAGATGACTAAGGCAAATACAGGTAAGGTTTCTCCAATGAGCAGTATTCAGTTTCGAGCAGCCTACTAAGTTTTCAAGCTTTTGATTTTAACAAAGAATGGAGGCAAACAGCATAGGTATTTGAAACACTAATATGAAAGCCTTATTGGTTTATATAAGAACTGAGAAGTTTTCTTTGAAGAACATGCTTACTTTTAATAAGTGAAAAATTCTCTAGTGGACCCAAAATCTCTAAAGCGTTAACATGCATCAGCTATACACACAAAGCGTATGTCTGCTGCTTTTGTACTAACTTTTAAAGACAATACTTACAGACAATGCAAGAGGGAGTGGGGAGCCAGTAGCTCCTCCTCACTACTCACAGTAACAGCACTCAAGTAGCTCTTTTGGTGGTAGTATTCAAGGTGTGATATCTAGAACTGAACATATTGGATGTTGGCCTTCCAAGCAGGCAGTGTACATCACCTATAAACAACTGATATTCTTAGTAACAGCCCATGAAGGGAAATAGTTTAAAGAATAGCATCTGAACCCTCTGAACCCTAATGATGCTTGTATTTACAGGTATCATATCTTCTGAATCTTTCTGTTTTGACTTCAAAATCATACATGGCAATAAGTGCTCTTCCCAAAGGTATCTAGAAATAAAGATGCTAAAACTATTTACATACAGAAATATCTCACTTTCTTAGCTTGCCTGAATCACTATCTTGTATTTCTCCTTTCTCATTATGCATAATTTTGAATCTTAGAACCAGTGTGACATGACTTATCAGTGACAATCCTGCTCAAAAAAAAAATCTGTATGTAAAACTGCAGTCAAATAGCCCACTTTTATTTTAGTTTTGTATAGCACTTGCTCATAAAACTAAAATAGTAAAAGTCAGGAATGTCAGGAAGCATTTTCTGATGCCCAGCAATGTAATTAGGACAAGTTCATGACTCTTTAAAAGGGTCCAAATGCATTCTCTGTCTCAGGAAACTGCCAACTGTTGAGCACAGAATGATACTTCACTGCTTCTACCCTGTTTGTTAAGCTTTTTATTTAAGTATTTAATACTAGCCCTTATTATCACTGGAGGATTATTAACAGCACTATGCACAGGATGAACCTGTTGTGTGGCTCAGAGGCAGACTGGATGATTTTTACTCAGCCTACCTGGATAAAAAATAGCAAAGAAAACAGGCCCAGCAGTCACTGCTGGGGTGCCAAAGTAAAAACATAAAGACCACCTCCAACAAACATAACTAGAAAAAATCAAGAGGCAGGACCTCTGACTCAGGACTCCAAAACACCTGCCAGGAACCACATCTGCAGGATTCTGCACTGCCTGCCCACACAAAAAAAAAGAGAATGCAACTCTCTTCAGTGTTCAAAAGAAGAAGCCTTTCCTACGGGAACCACAGTTGGCCTTGGTCTCCAAAAAAACACATTCCAATTCTCAGAGAAGATGTTAAAGAAGTCTGTGAAGATGTATCTCAGAATGGATGCAGAAGCTGTCAGCTGTATTAAAAGAAGGTGTGCACTGGAATATTCTAGGCTTTTTTTTTTTTTTTTAAACAGACATCTCTGGACTAAAGGTCTGAAAGTTTTGCATTGCTACAGATGCAGACTGGGCTTTATTTGGTGAAGAAAAATTGCAGAAACCCAGGATTTTCCCTTAAATTTAGACCAAGTCATGCAGACATACAAAGGATGTTGAAGCAGGACCAGAGTAACAACAAAATTATCTTAAGACCAATATCCTTCTACAAAAATAAAGACAGAAAGCCTGTCAGCCTCTGCTGCTGAACTGCTGCCACTTCAGCCTGCGATAGAAGACAACAGGTTGCTACAAGAATATATGTCAGATGTCAGAGAAGCTGATATTAAATACAGCAGCAGGCTCGCAACATGCTGAATGGAATAGCACATGGGTGTAAAGAATTGTACCTATCATTTGTGCTTGACTACCAGTCTAAAATGTTGATCCAAGAAGGTATTTGCAAGATCTACCTACTCCAAGTCCTCCAGAACAAAGACCATGAGGAGCTCGTTGCTGGTATTTACCACTAAAACTACTGAAATCTATTTCTCTAAACATCAACATCTGTTCCTTCTTCCTACAAAGGAGACAAAGATTTTAACAGAAAGGCCAGAGATAGCAGGAATGGAAGACTCCTGACACACTCCTCGACTAAAAGTGTTGAGTTAGAACAGGACCCAGATATGCCTGGCAGAAGAACCCTTCAGTGCTGTACAATGCATATAAAGCAGAATTCAAAGTTAAACACCTGTAGTAACATTGGAGAATAGCCATCATACAAACTCTGAAGTGTCTTCCTGGATCTGAACCCAAGAGAGCAAATATGACATAGCATTTGAAATCTTCTCCCTTATCTAAGTATCACTATTCAATTGGAAGTTACTGAAGAATTGATAGTAACGGCCTAGTCTGGGAGAATCGTATTACTCAGCAAGGCTCCAACCTGCACTGAGATGCCTTTATTAGAGAGCTCTTTTGTTCAACAGCAAAAAGCTTTTCTATGCAATTTCGTATCGCTGTTGCCAAGGGTTCCAACACAGACAGAGATAACATTCCAGCATGTATCAGGCTGTATCAAGAGGTAATCATACTGGCCAACATTGAGAGATGCCCCCAGCTTGTGCAGAGAGGGTACAGGGTCATGGGATCTGCAGCGCTAGTAGATAGCTAAGTCACAAAGATGTGGCTTAAGACCAAAGACTGAAGGAAAAGGGATCAGACCCAAAGACTGAAGGAAGAGGGACCAGGCATAAACTAACAGTGTGATCTTTCGGAAAGAGAGGAAGATACTCCACCTGTGCGGATACCGTGACAAGGTGGAGGGCAAAGTAGAATTTGGGAAAAGAAGGATGGGAAAAGACAGTGGACAACACCCGGCAAGGCTGCAAGACTAGAAATAACATCAGTAACAGCTGAAGAGGAACATGGAACATGCCAGAGAAAGGGACCAAGAAGACAAATGCAATGAAAATCAGCAGAGGGAGTAGTTGCCATTTCTAGAAAAAAAAACACAAGAACAGGAATAGGAGAAAAGCTGTGTGCAGATTTGCTTGTTGGGAGTGCAAAGAAACAAGTCTGTTTTGTATGCTGTAAGGAAAATATGAGGTAAGCACAGAGAAGGTTGACAGAGGGAAGGCCCCATCCCACCAACTCTTGACACACAAAGTGCTGCAAAATCATCTTGCTTCTAACAGAGAGACAAGGCAGAAGCCTCTTCAAGATGTTCACTGCTTGGTTTAGAGAAGTCCAATAGGAAGGTGGTGGCTACAGCATTTGGGCTAACATCATCCTAAAGGTTGGGATCTTGCAGCTCCTCCTCCTGCGAGTCATTGACAATGGTAATAAAAGAAACAAACATTTTCCAGATACACAGCCTTGCCTTCTACTCTTCTTCTCTCTCCATAAATAGGCAGCACAATCCCACCAGTCTCACAGAAACAACAGTCAGCTGGCAGGCAGGCAGCAGTGCCTGTGAGAAGCACAAAACAGTAGTTGCTGTCCTCCTGGCTACTGTCAGAGCTTGTGGGCAGGCAGACTTACGCTCTGACCTAAGGTAACAGCTGTTATTGCCATGAAGCTACAGAATTGGAGTTCTCTTTGCCCATCACTGTATCTGTTTCATGGTGTGCTCCACAGAAGCAGGATCTGGTATACAAACATCTATGGTGACAAGAGTAGCCACCATTCCCTTGCGTCCTTGCAGAGACAAAACATATAGTATTAACAAAACCTCACGAATTTCAGATTACTGAACTGACTTTGAATTTACATTAAGAACAGAAAAAAAATAACAGCTTTGCTGTAGTTCAACAAAGACTCAACTCTTACCTGAAGCCAGGGATGCTCTAAGGCTTCCTCTGTTGTCAGACGTTTGCTGGGATCAACTACAAGTAGCTTCTTCACAAGATCCAGAGCTAAGAAGAAGAATTGGTTGATTAACATATTGAAAACAAGTTAGAAAATATGTATACGTCAATGCTTTGTGAAGCAATACATCTAATGCCCAAAAATACCATCTGGGCCGATCACTTTTCTTTCTTCTGTGCATAGAAACTGCAGACCATAGCCATTTTTCATCATATGCACACACAATTCAAAATTTTCAATTTATCAGTGCTACCACTAGATTTACTGAGCCTGTCCACAGTTTATGTTCTGTGCATGCACAGGAAGCACAATACTTTGCAAAAGTGTCAACATTGCTGTGGACATGCAAAGATAGAATCCATTTCCTATTACTGGAGAAATAAGAACATAAGTTTATGGTGTTCTGGAAAGTACAAGTTTTTTTTCTTCCCAAATCAATGCTCCTCTCACATTGAATGTATGCTTAACATGAGTACATATAATTTCATTTTCATAGAAAAATAGTTAATAAACACTGTGAAAAATACAGTATTTATGTCATATTTAATGATTACCAATCTGCCATAAAAGATTTACTTTTTTGTATACAATGCCTACAAAATAGATCCAACGTTAAACACCCATAGATGTTTAGGACTATTTACAACCTTAACATACTTTCTATTCTTTGCTATGTTCAATTTAGAGTTGGATGAGCTTCAAAAAAAATCAGCAAGGGTTCACACTGGATAACCTTATTAGAGAAACAGTAATCACATCATTTGTTAAAAACACCTCTGCATATATACAGGATTATCCATGACAAACACTGTAAATTTTTTGTGCATTTAAAATGTCCTAAGAAGAAAAAGCATGCAGACAAGTTATTATCATTTTAGTAATGCTGTGCAAAAACTCATTTAGCTTTGCGGAATACTTCGTCTAGGGCCAAAGTTAACAATTGATTTCATAAGCATGGTTGATACTTTATGCTACCAGACTTTGCATTTCAGGCTTAAAATTACTCTTCAAATTTCTCTCTTGGAATTCTAACACACACTCTTCAAACTCCAGGTGTTTTTTTGTTCAAAACTTAAAAGAATCTTTGAGCGAGGCAAAACCTCGAAGCCAACTTGATGAAGTCAGAAGAAAAAGACGAAAAACAGACATATGGGTCTAAAAGCTCTATACTTTCAGAGTTAATAATGTTAAACACTACTAAGAGAGGTACTTTTAGCTAGCTTCTCCGAGAAAAAAATCATTTGCTCATTCTAATACTTTAACTCTGAATACAGAAGAAATATTTGCTTTAAGTGACACCTTAAAAAAGAACGTATCAGTGTGCAATGTGTCATGTAGTCGAAAGCTGCTAAGTTAAGAAAAAAAAGAGCTAGATACACTGCTAGCCATTGTAATAGAGTCATACCCATGCGTGTTACATGCTTCCATTCTTTTGAAATAAATGTGTATTCTCCACGAGTGATTTGGTCTTTCAGAGATAGTTGAGTATTCTGCTCATTAAATGGTGGATATCCACACAAGCTATATAAAAGAAGAAAAAATGCTGAACATCACAGATTTTGCAATAGAGGATGAAAAATGAAAATGATATGTTTTAAAGCATCTGCTGTCATAGCCTCTTTTACACACAATCTTTTTTAAACACACATGCATTTCCTAATAAGTATACTAAAGCTGCCATGTCTTCAGGTCTTCAGCCATGTATATCAATGACTACCCAGTCAAGATAATAGCTACATAATTTCTTACCATACAAAAAGGATAACTCCTAAACTCCAACAGTCCACAGCTCGGCTGTATCCAGCAGTCCCAAGCGAATTTAGAACTTCAGGAGCAAGATATGTGGGTGTACCACATAATGTTTTCATAAGAGAAGTTTCTCCAAGAATCTTGGATTGTCCAAAATCTGTAATCTTGTATTTTCAAATAGTTACACCACATTACATATTAAGATTGATTGTAATACATCCCATCATATACAATATACAATCAGTATCAAATTGATACAATGTCAATATACCTAAGGACATATATTAAGTCTGATTTCCTAGGTGCAGTTCCAGTATATGACTATGAACCAAAGTTACCTAAACCATTATTAAAGAGTCAGCAAACAACTGAGAAGGATAGAGGAGAAGGGGGGAATATGACAGTGGATCATATTTAGCACTAACATAAGCTACTCTCAAACTTGACTGTACATTGAAGACCTCAAGATAAAGATCTTCCACCTATTAAGAGGTTACTGGAAAATAAGCAGTTAATGTACAAACCAATTCACTGCTTTGTCTGAAAACAGCCACCAAACAGCTATTTGTGAAAATACTGTCTGTGATTCAAGACCTTTGATTTTATAGGAAAAAAAATGTAACTAAATTTTAAGGCACACTCCCTTAAGTGCTATGCAAGATATCAAACACAAAACTTTTCAGTTGTTCATACATAAGCATATGGGTCAAAATATCCATAACAATAAAATTAATTTTACCAAAAATTCCTCAATATTTACATTTACATGTTGTAAAAAATACAATAGTTTGCATGACTAATTCCATAACACTTTTTATTGTTCTGTTTAACTAAATAGTAAAGAATGACAAAGAGTGTTTTCAGATTTCTCAATGAGCAAAAAGAAATTTAAACTTCTTACCTTTATTAGACACGTTTCTTCGGAAGATGAAAGCAGCACATTCTCCGGCTTTAGATCTCGGTGAATAATTCCATTATCATGAAGGTACTAAATACATAAAAGGATACACATACATCAAAAGACAGACTTATCTGTTTTTGTTTTGTTTAAATGTGAGTTTTCCACTTTTTTTTTTAAACAGATACGGCAGGTAACTGAAATGCCCATCTAATGCATGGTGTGCATTACTGATTAATCCCACTTTTAATAAATAAGAGAGTTTGAATGTTCTTTGGTTGCAATGAGGTTCAGAATCTTGTTCAATTAGCTTATGAAAAGCACTGTACTGATTGCTTGTACACATTTCAGAACTGATAAATGACCAAAAAAAAAATCATCTTATGAATATACACATGCACAACCATACTTCTTTTGGTGGAATCCATGATTATATACCTTTACAGCCAGCAGCATCTGATAAAAATACAACTTGCAAGTAGATTCTTTCATCTTAACTGGTCTTGACACTCTGTCATACAACTCTCCTCCTTCCATTCTAGAAGAGAAGCCAGTAACAAGTCATTGTATTAGTTCTAGAAGATGCACCTCATTAAACAAAACCGAAATCAAAATGACTTTTTTTGTCTATTCAGGCTAAAAAGAAAGAATATGTTTATTTTTTTTAAAATCGTTGAGCAGTGCTTTAAACACAGCACATGAACTGCTGAATTAAGCTTTGTCTTCTGAGTCTTCCCTAGGAGTTGCTTCAACACTTACACAACTTTTTGAACCACAACAACAGCACGCTGCGCAACTGCCTAGGTACTTCAAAGTGTAAAAGGATCACTCTCCTGCTTATTACAGTTCATAAAATTCACAGTTTTCAGACAGTTGTTGAGACAAAAAAAAAAAAGGATTCACAACTATTCACATTTTGGTGGCCATGAAAAATGTTTCATTTTAGGCATTTACTTTCAAACAGGCTACTTACAGTTCCAAAACAATGTAGTAATCCTCTGCTTCAAAGAAATTTTTGATCTTGATTAAACAAGGCTAATAAAAAGAGAACACACACACAGACAAACACAGGAAGTAGAATCATTTGTAAAAACTGTTACTAATACTGATCATGCAAAATTTCCTATTTCAGCATTATTTTAACTGTGCCAGTTAAATTAAAACTTATGCTCTATGACCCCAAGCTCTGGTGAACATTCAAGATTTGTGTTTTTTTCTCCCCTGTACCTCCACACACAAAAATATCAGTACTGCAGTAACTTCAGCTCAATACTCACCCTTCTTTTTTCAAGTTATGAGCTTCAAAATTCTCAATATTTTCTCTATACCCAAAGTTGTATTTAAAGGGCACATTAAACTATGCAAACTTAGCACCGAAAAAGAGGAAAATGAATTCTTTTTTTGGGGGAAAAAAAAAAAAAAAAAGAGGAGGGATACAAATCCCCAAAACTGCCAGGGGGATATAATTTTTAGGTTTATATCTGTAAATATGTTCACGAAAATATCTGACAATATTTACAAAAATATGCATCAAGGGAAAAAAGAATCTACAAAAGTTGCTCAGGTAGAAACATGACTGTGACGTTTCCTTCCAAATTCACATCTCAGTTATTCAACGTTTTAAAACCTCAAGTCTGTACAGACATAGCTTACTTTAAAAGTTCTCAGTGATCTTATTTGCAGCAAAAACAATAAGCATCCTCCAAAATACGTTCTAAACAAGAAGTTAAAACTGAACATTAGTTACTTAGCTAAGCGAGCTAGATAAGTACAGTGTCAGTAAAAAGTAATCAAAAGATACAGTAACACTCACATGATCTATTTTCTTCAAAATCTCGATTTCTGTGTTGATATTAAAAGCAGGGTTCTGTTAAAAGAATCAAATACCACACGGAGTAAGACAGTATTGTTGTAAAATAAGACATTTAAGAAATAAGAGGCAATACCAGAAAAGCAATTGTTTCACATCGCTTGCCACTTTAAGCAACCATAACATATAACCTTTTTCCTTAGCTGATCAGGTGCCCTCCATGAACTAAACAAATAGTCTGCCATTATCACTATCTGTAGCAAGGTACTGCTCCAGACATGGTTATTTCACTAAGAAAAGGAAATCTTCACCTAATTTCCCAGATAAAAAGTTAATCTTGACCAGCATATATCAGCATATATCAATCATATATCAAACAGCTTTCCTGCCTCAGAGATGCTTCCCATGTGAGCTACCCCTAAAAACACATGCTACTCACTCCTAGACTTCATTTTGCAAGGTAACATAAATAGTTTTTTTAAATCTCTTTTAACACATGGTTTAGGCTCAGCTCATAAAATTATCCCAGCAGACTTTTTGTGTTCTTCTTCCAATCTAAATTAATCATCTTTGAAGACACAGAACCAGTTCTGTACGTAACATTCCAGATGAGGTCCTATCTTGTTTGGCAGAATGTCATTTTTTTGTAATTGTTAATTCCTAACAGCATGTCTTAATCTTTACTAGAAATTCTTCAAAATGGTATTCAGTAGTTTTCATTAATGCCCCTAATTCATCTACAAATAGCTATATTTACCTCCTTCTCTGAACTAGAAAAAGCATAGATTTTTAGCAGAAAATGTTATTAGTCTTTAACAGCCAATGAAAGGCTGTGTATCCCAATAAATAAACAAATATACTTACTGCCTCTCTAATATCACTTGCCATAAACTTCCGCTTATTGATTATCTTTACTGCAACCTTGTTACAAGTGCTTTTCTCAAATGCCAGTTTAACTTCTCCACAGGCGCCACTAATAGAAAAGCACAGCTATGTTAATGCTTTCAAAATCTGCGTTAACAAGTATAAACATGTAAAACAAAGGCACTGGGCTGGTTAAGATTACATACAATTAGAGGAGAGGCTACTGCTTCTCAGCCCTCACTACAGCAAGTCATCAAGACTAACTCAGGAAATGTTCAAGAGTTAGGAAGGCCCTATTTAAACAGTAAGTGATGTTGAGGACCACCAATTCAAAAATGCGAAAGGAAATATGTATAGCAAATAACTAGTTTGTACAAAGGGTATCAATGAGTGCCCAGGACAAGCTCTGTCAACCTTTCCAATTAGACAAATGTGCTTTTACACTTTCTGTATTGAAGAAGAGAAGAAAACCTTTTGGAGAGCCCTTGCAACACAAGACCAGCCCAAGCTGAAGAAAAGGTATGTCAAGAGTTTATTTTTTCCCCCTTTTCCTTTCCACATAATAAAAAACTATAAATAATATAAATAATATAATAACATGAATTTTATAAATCACAGAATCACAGAATGCTTAAGGTTGGAAGGGACCTCTAGAGATCATCTAGTCCAACCCCCCTGCACACATTCTAATATTATTACAAAATATTAATATTAGAAAATACTATAGAAATCATGCATTTGCAATTCAGACTTGTTTACTTGATCTTTCTCTCTGGATTGTTCCCACTTAATTATTCTTCCAAATTTTTCACTGACAATCAAGAGAGGAAAAAAAAAAAGTGACTGTTTAAATTAGCCCATCTCCCTTTTCCTGGAGAAAAAAGAGCTCTTTCCTCTTTTGAAGATCTCAAAACCACAAAAGCTGTTCATGGTCTCTGTTAACCTATATCAATCCCAAATATCCTTGTACTGACTCTGAAAATTCAAAGAAATCAAAGAATTTCTCATTAAACTGAAATGTTGTATGTCACTGAAAAAGTAAAACAGATATCAAGACATCAAGAAGGATAACTATTTAAGAAACAAAACAAAAGCATTTTACTATACTGTAAAACACCTTAAATATTTGTGGGATTATTAAAAACATCAGCTTATTTAACATTGATCATAATTCTGGTATAATGCACTGAAAACTAAGAAAATTAGCACTTAACATTGTGGAAAGAAGCGTGCTTACCTTCCCAAAGTCTTTGACATGATATATTTCTCTCTGAATTCTCTAGGAAACCCCAACTGATCATCCACCATAAGATCAGAAAATACAAACACTAGGAAGATGAGTGGAGATCATTTTCCTGTTATTAACTTAAAAAAAATTGTTATAATGAACAACTACTCTTCCTGAGCACTTAGTCAACAACATAACAAGGAAATGCTGCCTGCTAGAAGAAAAATATAAATATATAAGAAAATATAAATGATGCTACAAAAGACATTAGTCACGGATTAGCAAGATGATCTCATTACTGAAAAATAATTTCTATTCTTTGAAAAATAATTTCTATACATAGTCATGTTTTCAGTGTAAACTCCATATAGTAGCACTTAATCAATTAACACTAAACTTAAGGACAAAATTAGCAGGCAAGAACTTCAGTCTCATATCAAGTAACAAAGAGAAGTTATATTAAAGAACAGAACACCTTGGTGAGAAAATAAGGAAACAAGAAATCACACAACTCTCCTGATTTTTAAGAGAGGTTTTCAATATTATACAGCAGACATGTAAGTGTTCTCTTCATTTCCCTTTAATAGTCATTTCCCTCTTTCCTCTACCACACATGCAGCTATTAAGGCAAAAATATGTTTCAAAAGTAGAAACACAACTATAAAAGTTTACAGTTTGGCACGGTGGTTGCTCATGCAACTGCTTTCAAATTTTCTTTTAAATATTTCAATGATACTTTTTATGTGAGAGCTAAAACATCAATCATAACTGTATTCTCAGCTTTTACATATAATATATATGAATTATACACACATACACACAATCAAATCTGCACTAAGAACCTCTTGGTCAACACGCGAAAAACCTACTTATGCTATAGTATATTTTACCCTTATTAGTCTGTACAGACAGTGCAATTTCAGAGTTGTGAGTCAGTGGAAGCCTTTTCCCTTTCCCAATGAGCTCTCTATTAATGAATGTTCCATTTGCACTGTGATCTTCAATGTAGGCAACACAGGAATTTTTCGGCCCCACTTCCTAAAAGAAAAAAAAGTGGGAAAAATAATACCATGGAAAGTGGACATTACTGTAAAGATGTAACAGACTACAGATATGTCCTCTCATTAGCTCAAGAAGTACAACGTTATTCAGGTTATTTCATAAACCTGGTTAATAAAGTGTTGTCAAGAATCTTGTTAGAGGAGTCAACACTGAAAACTGTTTTATAAACTTTGATTTCATTAGAAATACGGCAGGAGAGAAAAACAGTTAACATTTTTAACACCTACCCTGAAAATTCGGAAGTGCTTCTTACTATAATTTTGGTAAAAGCCAGTCTCAGACAATCCTAGTTTAGAAAAGCTATAATCACAGCTTTTGTCTCTTCCAAACCAGTACTCATCATTCACACAGTCTGTAGAGGATGGGAAAGTACAGCAGAGAAAGAACACAGAATTGTGGTAAGTAATTAAGTCAGGCACTACAGAATGATGCCAAACGATAGTAAGTACAAAGACAAGATTCTTCAGATATGATCAAGTTTATTAATCTTAACTCAGACAAAACAAGCACACACTGCAAAAAGCTTCTGTCTTGCTTGCTACAATATTTTAATCACAGCATAATCTCTTTATTAATAGCAGTCATGTTCAGCAATACATAGAGATTCGTATGATGCATTAAAAAATATGAAATGGAAAATGAAGCAAGTAACAAGGAACCTGAATATCTCAGAATTCCACCTCCAAGTCCATGGAAGCTGTATATCTGTTACATTAGCTGTGCCTAATGTAAAAAGCATTACTTAGTATAATCAGCATTATTTAACATTATTAATAGTTTATTTATTGTTTTTAGGGTTTTATAATGGAGTATTTTTGTTAGATCACTAATAAACTGTTATTAAATTATTAGCTTACTGTGTAAAATTACTAACATTATTCCTATCTGCTTGTACTTTGAAAATGAAAAGCAGAGCTCAAAGCTCTCAAAGTTTTCCCGAACAAATGCAACAAATGCATCAAGAAACATACATACGGTCTGTACATACCATAGTTGCTGAAACCTTTTCCAAGTGCAAAGAGGCGACCCCAAGGCTGAGGAACTAGCTCCTCGGATTCCTGGTCCTCAGGAATCGATGGAAGCTCCTGGGTGGGAACGGTGTCCAAAGAGCTGAGGGTCCCGGAGCTGGAGGAGGACTGACTTGTGGCCTGCGACCCGCTGGACGCAGAGCTGGTAGCACCCTGCGACGGCGCAGTGCCCTGCGACTGCTGCGCTTCGCTCCCGGTTTCCCGGGACATGACGGCTTCAAAGAGGAGGTTTGAGGAGACATTACTAGAGCAAAGCGAGAGGCGCAATCATCCACACACAGCACCGCCCGTATCAAGTCCACTCTCAGTCCTCAGGTAAATAAAGCTTTCGGATTTAAGTATTATCCGCACAAGCTTTTGTGAACAGTAATTTTCCTTTATAAAATAAGAATGTGGTGCTCCCCCTACTGCTTCTCAAGCAACCACGAACCCCACCCACTGATTCTGGCAGAGCTCTCCGATTCGCGCTGTGTCACAGAGCCCCCACACAGCAACCACCAGTTTTATTTACTAAACTGCAAAAACCACCGCCCCGCGCAGCGGGTTCACGCACAAACCCCGGCGGGCTCCGAGGCCCCCCGGGGGCAGCTGGTCTCCGCGGCGCTCCGCCACCGCGGGTGGCAGGCAGGGCCGCCCCGCTGCGCATCGGCATCGCACCCGGGCCGGCACCGGCGCGACGCGGGGCTGGGCACGGATCCCCGGTGCCACCTGCCTCCCGCTCCTAGCCTGGCCCACGGACTCGGCCTCCTGCGTTCCCCGTACTCGTTTCACCACCCTGAGGCGACGCGCAGGCGCCACGCACCGCGCCCCCCCGCCCCCTGCCGCCCGGAGCAGCCCCC
>VZSV01000257.1:205516-234548 GCA_013398735.1 Nothocercus julius | reverse complement strand
CCCGCGTGTCGCTCCCTGCAGCCGCCCGAGCCGCGGCCTGACCTCTTCCGTCTCA
The DNA here is from genome assembly GCA_013398735.1 of Nothocercus julius. Classification (NCBI taxonomy): domain Eukaryota; kingdom Metazoa; phylum Chordata; class Aves; order Tinamiformes; family Tinamidae; genus Nothocercus; species Nothocercus julius. Next base: position 234,493 of record VZSV01000257.1, on the reverse strand, counting down.
TGGCCTGGTGAGTGCCGCGGCGTGCGGCGGGACGGTGGCGGGACGGCCGCGCTCACAGCGCCGTTCTCGCCCGCAGCGACCGCTCCTTCCGCGTGGACAAGCAGCAGCTGCGGCGGCGCTTCCAGAGCCTGCAGCGCGCCCTGCACCCCGACCGCTTCGGCCGGAGGCCGCCGGTGAGCGCTGCCCGTGCCGCGGTCTCCCCGCTGCCGCCACGCGCGGGGAGGGGCGGCGGGGGCGCCGCGTCCTGTGGATCTCTGCTGCGCTCGAGAGCCACGTCTCTGCAAGGCGCTGCGCGCAACGTGCTTGGCCTTTCGTTACCACCAATAACCCGCTACCGAGCGCTCGTGTCCTGTTTTCTGTCGGCAGATGGAGCGGCTGTACTCGGAGCAGCACTCCGCGCTGGTCAACAAAGCCTATCAGACTCTCCTGCACCCCCTCAGCCGCGGCCTCTACCTAGTAAGGAATCCACGCACACGGCCCAAGGCTCCCGCAGGTCTGGACAGCTCTGGGTACTGTCATGAGCAGGAGCTCCGAAAACTTGGCAGAAGCGGGGGGGCAAAACCAGCCTTGTCTGAGACTCACCAGCCTTCCCACACGCTGCTGTTTTCACTATCACTTTATGATTACTGTAATCATACTTCCTGACAAACTATCTTTTTGGGTCTACCTATGCAGTTAACTTTAACAGACTTTGTTACTATATAGTTTATCAAATAGGAGTCTGTGTAAGTTCGCTCTACTTAAAGACTTAATATTCTAGAAAATAATTTCCATTTAAATTGATATAACAGCATTTGTTTCCAAATTCCAATTCTCTTTGCAAGCTGGAGCTGAATGGAATACAGCTGGCACAAGAGACAGACAGTGATGCTGATTCAGAATTTCTCATGGAAATCATGGAAATTAATGAGAAATTAGCAGAGCCTAATAATGAGGGTAACCTTGAAGAAATTGAAACCTTAATTAAAGGTAGGTTGCAATCTAGCAGCTTCGTACAGAACTATCTTATGTACCTGTATCTTCTGTTACACAAAGAGAAGCTAATCTCTCTTAAGGTACACAGGTATATGTATATTGAAAATAAAAAGGAAATTCTTATTCAGTCTTCAGCACATAAGGACAAATACATTGTTCTAAAGGAAAGAGCCATTCAAAATGAAGTTTAATAAAATTCTTAACTGGGTATCTCCTGGTTTCAAGGAGATAACTAATATGTAGAAATTTTGTATGATGAAGGAGCCCAGAGTTGTATTTTCTACTATAAGTGGTCATTTGTCAGTGACAAGACTGACAGACTTTCACTGTGTTCTCTCTTCAATTGAAAATGTTGACTATTTTGGTGAATTTCATTAAAAGACAGTTCATTAATTGGTGGTAGTACAGAATCCAGACAAGATATCAGCATAATCTGAATGTGATAAGGTTGTGGAGTTTGAACAAGTCTTTGCTCATTGAACCAAGAGGGTAAGAGAAGTGAGATATGACACTTTCTGTCAAAACTATTCTATACAGGGGAGACTTGCGCCTTTCAGCAAACTAGTGTCTCTACATATTAATGCAAGTAACCATGACATAATTTACAAAACAAAATTACTATCTCCATATTCTATTTGCAGTATTTTTCTTCTGCTTAGTAATAATCATCATCCTTACTCTAGCAAGTTTCTTTTTCATGTGGTTGATGATATCCAAAACATGAGTTCATTACTGTTTTTTATTCTTTATAATACCAACAGTATGTCAAAAGCAATTACAATAAGAAGTTATTAGAATAAAAGAAAATTAATCTTAGCAGAGTAAACTAAAACTGTGAAAGTCAGACTTCTAAAAAGCTACTGACCATTGACATCACTCATTGTCGTAAGAAAGCAGCATATGTTTGGAATGACGAAAAAAGTAATTTTCAGCAATAATATAGAAAGCTGTCTTGGCTCCACAAAAAAACATGATACAAATGGTAAAGTTCCCACACAATCACAGTGCAGTATTACTAAATATACTAAGCGTGTGACAAATTCTGTTTTGTTTTACAGCTAAACAGGAACAACTGACCAAGGAGGTGACCGCAACCTTTGAAAGAGGTAGTTATTTCCATTAAGTACTTTGCTCCCATAATATCAGTAATAAATGCTTAATTTTTTTTTAATTATTGGCAGATATTTTCAGACCTATTCACTGCCTAAATGGTGTTCCATGTTGATGTTTAAAATAAGTACTTGTAACTTGACCTTTCCTTTAGTCCTAGACCTCCTATGGAGGAGTTGGGAGAGAACGTCTAATGCAAAAGTTGCAGTTAGTTCTAATTGCATCAAAACAATCAATTTCAACACATCCCAGACTTTTATTTTTGTTTTGGCTTTAGTTTGGATTTTTTAAAGATATTTTTGTTGTTTTTTTCCTCTAAATATTGGGAAAGAAGACTTGATGCTATTACAGTACTGTCTGGGTGCTGTTTTTTTTTTTTTTTTTTCCTTTGTGGGGGAGGGGGAGCGGGGAGAGAGGTTTTTGTTTTTTTCTTTTTCTTGGTTTTGCTTGTTTTTCTGTTTTTGCAGTAAGTGACAAACAGAAATGCTTTTGCTCGTTGCAACAGGTATAGAGAAAGAGGATCTGATGCCTCACTTAGCCAAGCCTAAGGTTTTAGGAACTGCCTGGCCATCACTAAAATAACTGACCAACATGACTAGCTGACAGACAGGAACTTGAGCCAATCTGTACTAGCTTATTACACAGGGAAGAAACCTTAATATTTTTTCTGATGGGTCTCAGAATGCTTTTACTGTTAGGTTTATATAGTGTGTTGTAATAGTTAACTCATCAAGTACAATATGAAAAGTAGTGGTGACTAAACCTGCATATGAAGAATTATAACTGTATAAACTGTCACTTGTTCCATGAGGGTTAAGGATGGTGTTGCATCTTCCTCATCAGGAGACAAACTGCCTTTCCCCTTTAATTCCTAAGTAAGGAGTAATTGTTTCAATCCAGTTTGGTATGAACCAAAACTTTTCCATTTTTCAGTGATGGCAGCTGGACTAATCATATAGATTAAAAAAAAAAATTATATATATACACACATACACACACTTACACATCCCCAGTTGCTCCTGGGGACAACACCATAGCCACTGCACAGGAAACTCATTAAAGGGTATTTGTGTCATATTTCTTTTTTGCACTGTAAGCAGTTTGTACCAGACATTCTTACATGTTTTATGGAACATCTGAATTCAGGCCCCCAGAACCTTCTGAAATGGAAACAATATATAACTGTTTTAGTGTGGGGGTGCTTACAAGTTTAAGTTCTTAGTTCTAATACTAAAACTGTAAAATATTGAGATTTGTCTTGAAAATGAAAATTCAGCCCTCTATGAGGTAGTAATATTTTATTTCATTTCAGATGATCTTCAAGAAGCTAAGAAGCTCCTAGCTAAAATGAAATATTTTGCAAACTTAGAAGACAAACTAAAGAACAAGAAGATCCCTTCCTGATACTCCTTCATTTACTGTTAGGAGTTAGTGTTGTTTTCAAATAAACATCTGATTAGTAACCAAAACTGGAAAAAGGGTGTTTGTCTCTTGTTTTTTTGTTTTTTGTTAAAAGTCTAGATTCTGAAAGAATGTTAACATAAAAGAAATGCTGCTTATGCAGCACTGATTAAATAACAGGTAGAAGCAGGAAATGTTTATAAGCAGGAAAAGAATGTAATTGTAATAAGTAATTTAGGACCACCATCCTCAAAAGGGGTTACAGTTACAGAAATTAGTATCAAACAGGCATAAAAACACAGTAAGGAATTAAGATTTTTGAGCTACTAGTATGTTAAGAATTTCTTTTATTCTGAGGAAAAGTCCCCTGTGGAATGTTGAAGATAAGTGGAAAGCTCATTCCACAGGCCCTCCAAGCTCTGTATTGTCTCTGTGTGTCCTACCAAATCATTTTGGAAAGGCTCAAAGGTGCTAGATTGGAAAGCGGGGTGGGGGAGTGGAAGATCAACCATCCAAAACTGTTATATTGTACCCTTTAGAAAATAAGCCTCTTAAGCCTCTTGAATGAAGTTTGTTAATATTAACTTTATTAATAATAACTCAAATAGATGCTTTACAGCCTATGTTCCTATGTGCTAGACTGTTCTTGCACTGTTACAAAGTTAGGACTGAGTGAGGAATCCTGAAATCTTTCAAATGAATTACTTAATTGAAAAACAGCACTTAAATACCTCAAATTTTATATTAACTAGATATTTGAAATATCAATTTGAGTCAGTTCTCATTTTCATTTTAAGTTCACAGAATATTCATATTTTATTCAGTAAAACATTAACATATATTTGATTATCTGGATCTGAAGACTGGGCTTAGAAATAAAATGAAAAGCTACTGAATCTTACGGGCTGCCTAATGAAATCTGCAAAGAAATAGAGAAACCCACTGAATACCTCCCCCTCTACATTTCTGCATTACTTCAATAGCCAGTTCCATTTAAGCATTAAGTCTGTGCATAGTTTTCTAAAATAACATTACAGAAATATTAACTCGCCTTTTAATTAAGCTCCTTATGAATATACAGGAGGAGTTAAGCTCCTTGTTCATTTTGCTATAGCTAATTCAGAAGACTTCATAATTCTCAACAGTTACAGCTGTCAAGTTGCTTTTTTTTTTTTTTTTAAATTAAAGTTCATCATGGAGTTGTCTTCTTTCATACAGCTCTGTTTCCTTTTCCTTGACATTTCTTCCAAAATTAAGCTTGTGAAATTCCTTTTTAATTTCCAGAAAAGATTTGTTTTTTGTCTCAGGAATTACAACAAAGATGAAAGCAGCAACTAAGGCACATTCCACTAAGAACACCAGAAAACAATACTGTTTCAGTCCATTCTGGAAATAAAATATATTTGGTTGATTACCATGTGTGTCAAGTATAATAGTGAATTTTTGAAAATATAAAGCTTTGTTTTCAGTCAAACCTAAAATTGCCACACAGACTTTTTTTTTTTTTTAAGAGCTGTTCCACCTATTAACTTTTTTTTCTCCTCCTGAAGACAAAAGACTACCACGTGGTCTGCAATACAATGGGTAATCTTGCATTTTGAAAGTGTGTGTTTTTTTCTTTTTTTTTTTTTTTTTTTTCCTTTTACACATGCACAGGTTTAGAATATAATCTGACAAATTTTTATGAGAAGTTTTTTTTATGTGACGTACTACTATTTTTATGTGACTTACTACTACTACTTTGACACAGTAGCAAGAGAAGTTTAAAAATATGTTGAAACTCAGGAACTTGTTAAGTATTTTAGTTTTAACACCTCCAATTATTTTGCCATGTTTTATTATTGTTCAGATATCTAAAAATATTTTAAGAGGGACTGAATATTGATACACTGCTGAGGATTTGTGCATGTCCTTTGTTTAACTGGTACTGTATAAGAAAAAGCAGTTTGAGGAAAATTAAGAGTAAGGGGAAAAGAAGTTTTATAGCTACTTACCACTATAAAGGGAAAGAGCATTCCAATTGTGAAGAAACTAATCCAACTAATAGTTCCTCCTATCATGTAAGCAGCAGGACGTGAAGACTGTATAAATAATTCAGCTGTCAGAGTATTTGTTATGCCACCTGGAAGAATCATTTTCAGGAAACAACAGGTCATTATGCTAAGTGTGCATTTTCAGGGTATGTTTGAAGCTGAACAGAAGGCTTCTTTTTAGTATTTCACTAGCTGATCTTCTAATCAAAATTATTCGCAATATTATCTTTAACTGTAAAATTATGAATCCATTGCTCATGTTGTACATATTTTTCTAAGAAGTGTCCCTAGTACAGTGGGACTACTCAGGGAGCTAGCATCCCTTTAAAAGTACAACAGGCTTTTTCTTGCTTTTTCGGTGTCACTAAAATACATCAAAGGCCAGAACTAAGACTTCCCTCATGTCTAACTGGTGCTGAGAAGAATGAACTATGAGCCTTGAAGTGTGTTTCAGGTTATATGATGCCAGTCTATTCTGATGAGATAGGATCACATTTGTTCCTTTAGCCGGAGCATCACCAGCCTTACAGTAAATACTTCCTCTCTGGCTTGCACAGCAGAGTTTCCAACTTTTTTTTTTTTTTACCTAAACGCTTATCTCACCACTTAAAAACTTTTATTAGTGCGTAATACCTGGTCCCAACCCAAAGCTCAAAATGAAGGCAAATATACATGTCATGCTCACATATGGCACCCATGAGTGCAGTTCCTGGAAAAGAAGACAATGAAAAGTTTCAGTTCAGATTTTGACTACCCAGTGTTCAAGCTGCTAGGCCTGGCTTAGCAGTTAATACTTTCTCACAGCTATTTTATTGCAGTTAAGGCTAAGCATCATTATTCAAAAAGAAAAGCCGTTTACAAAAGTTGCAAAAGAATAATTAAGTCTAGGCTCTGTCAATTGTTTAGCCTGGCCTAGCAGCTTACTCTGCTCCAACCTCATAGACATACAGCACGTGCCACTTCTGTGGCCTGCTTGCCAACCTGTGCAGCCTGTAGACCTACCATCCCTTCAAAGAAACAGACCACAAAAGTGACCACATGATACACACACCTGTTCAAAGTGAGCTCTAAGCTTTGATGGTGTGGATGGGGAAAGGGTTACAGCTCTTCAATCCTACCTTACTCAGGTAAAAATTTATCAGACAATCAAATACTGAGTCACTTGCTGTTGGAACTCCTCCTGAAAGACGTCATGAAGCACTTACACTTAACAGGCTCCTGGATAGATGCAACTACATGTCCTTGCTTGAATTATGAGAAGGTAACAATGGAGCCCTCTAACATCACACGGAAAGTATATAGTAGAGCATGACCTTGAAATACAGAGATACATTTCTTCTAACTTTCATTTCAGGCGGCTAGTGGGACTGCCTTATTTGAGCTGATAAAGTAAGCAGATCAATTTATGGTGCATTTCCTTATACTGTATCAAAAAGACTAATTACATGGTGAATTTAGGGCACTATGAATACCTCTAATGAGTCTTTTGCAGTTTTTGTGAATTAACATTTAATTCTGATTTAATGGGCTTAAGTATATTCTATACCTCAACATCTTTTTTTTTTTTTTTTTTTTTTTAACAAGTGACTGAAGCAGGCTGATGTTCAATCTCACTGTGTTGTATGTCATCCTAAAATTCCTTAAAAAGAATACAAGCTGTTTTGTCATTACTTAATTTGAACTTTAAGCTAAACAGCTTTTAACATATAGCTGTAGCTTCAAGACAAATACAGGATCAAACCTTAACTTAGAGCGTTCTCTTATTTTAGGAAAATATTCTAGAATTGATCAAAATCCATCTAGTATTTTCATTGCTGTTTAAATCTATGCAGCGCTCATCCTGACTGCTTTTTTGGAATAGTACAGATCTTTACTCACTATTGTTATATTATGTAATATAAATTCACTGTTCTTTTCACCTGATAAGTCAGGGAGAATGTTAAAACAATGCTCCAAAGGGTCATAAGGAGATATCCTCCAATGATGAGAAATCTTCTTCCCATATGGTCAATCAGTAAGCCCTATGGACAAGACAAGAATTTTTGTTTCAACATTGACCACATATTTAACAATGTTATTTTTCTATCATAAAGAACAGCAATTTTGCCTTAAGACACGAAAAAGAAATGTTACGTACGCAGGTGAGGGCTGTGAGGCATTCACAGGCTCCAGTGCCTAATGTCACATACGGGATTTTTTCTGCTGAGATCCCAGCTTGTTTAAAAATGTAGGTTGCATAGAAATAAATCTAGAATACACACATACATATATATATATATATATGACATTAAAGGCATTTCTAGTAGCTAAATCATCAGCTGAAGACATAGTCAAGATCATACTAAACCTATGAATATATGAATATAAAGTATATCATGATTTATTAATCTGATGCAGACAAAGGTTATATATAATTTACAGTGTAGGTAAATATGGTTATTCTCTTAAAAGCAAATATAAATATTTCACTTCATCATTCTTAAGCTATATATAGTAGGATAAGCTGATCCACCATTATTTACTTTTTCAGAAGCATAAAGATGTAAACACAAGTATTTGGTCCCTGCTGTAAGAAATTTATGTACCATTTGGTGGATTTTGTAAAACCCTTCCTGAAAGTCAACAAAACAAATTAATTACTACCTTTGCAAATACACAGGGGAAAAAAATCTGTTTCAATTTAATACATATGAATAAAACAAAGGTACTCTTGGTTATCCCTCATCTCTGTCTGAGCTTCTCTATATGGATCCTTCATTTTAGTAAAAGGTTAAAAAACACAGATGGAAATTCAGAATTATTTAGGTTTGCAAGTATGAAACCTTACAGCATTTATGCCACTGAGCTGTTGGCCCATAGTCATCACAATCACAGTAATGAGCTGCCATCTCACACCATGATCAGTGAATAATTGCCAGGGCTTCTTGGCTTTCTCTCCACTTAAGACAAAACATTCCCGCTGTATGTCTTCCATCTCCATTTGGTAGTGTAAAGAGCCATGAAATCGCTTCAAAGCTAATAAAAAAGAGAAGTTACCAGATTCTTGCACATTTAAAATTATGCTTTCCTGTAATGACCTAATCTTTGCTGAAATATGAAAACTATATTTTAGGATGCTGTGGAAAAAGCCATTTGGTTAGTGACTTGGTATTTGCTTGTTGGTTTTCCCCCATGAAGAGTATCCTTTCTACTTAACTTTTGCTCTTGTGGATTTGGACATTTCATTGACATGATTTCACTTTTTCCTTTGTGTTTGCTTTTCTTGGAGGATTATTTTACTTTTAAGTATTGAGATTGGTAAATATTTTGAAATATTTTATATCTGAATCACAGGCCTCTAACAAGTGTTCACAAGCCCCTTAAAATTGTTTCCTTAAATTACAGGCTGATACCAAGTCTTTTGCTATGTCCGTGCCTTTAATTTTGCCAGTAGAATTAGTTTAGTGAACTACAGTATAGAGGATGGATAACTCTTCGAAAGGAAGTATCTACAAAATTCATTATTATGCAAAACTAAAAGATCTCTAAAAAATCAGCTCTTTTAAAATCTTCAAGAATAAGCACAAGTGACCATTTGCCTTTTTAAGGAGCAGCAAAACTAAACTTTGATGATTCTGAAAGCAGAAAGTTTTCAATGCTATTGTCATTGCTAACACTGTAAAATGTTTGAGGCTCTAGCCATGCTTCAGTATCAATTCAAGAGCAACCACAATTCTTTGAAAAAGACAAAAACCTCAAGCTATTAAAAAAACACAGAAGAACATAAAATAAAAGCAATGTTTGATTATGCTGTTAAAAAAATGAGAAGCAAAGATTTCAATGATATGGGGCCTGCAAACTTCATTTACATTAACAAAATGATGTCTAAAACACAGGTAATCCAGAAGTAAAAGTAAGATTGTCCATGTAGGATTTAGATAGGATTAACTCTGTATGGCAATTGTAGTTACTGTGCTTTTACAATTGTGATGGTCTTTGTCTCTGTGGCCAAGAAGGTAAAGAGGCATTTTATCAGATCAGCTGACAAACTTGGCTGGGTAGGGGGAAAAAGAGACAAACTTGCAGACAACACATGGCTATCCCTAAAAACTTCCCTAATTTTATCTGCTTGCTTTTTAATTACACAAGTAGTCTAAAAGAAGATTTCACCTTTTCTTATGAATTTCCCTTTCCCTCTCTTGTCATTTCTGATAGACCTAACATTGGCCGAGAGACTTGCAGTAACGAAGCTTCTTCAGATTGCTTTTAAACAGATAGTTGAAGATCTTTCCACCAGACATACTGCTCTCTCTAGGAATTCTTTTTCTGGACAGGTAAAAACTGTCAGGCTCATCAACAATGCTTCAAAAGAAGCAGCATTAAAAAAAAAAAGGAAGAAGTGTTCACAATCCATCATAGATTCCTGAGTTCCACATCACATTTTTCCAGGTAAGGTAACTATGTGAAAAACTCAGGCCAAAAGACATAAGACAATATAACTGTACTGTGTTGATGAAGAAAAAAAGTGAAAAAAAAAAAAATCTGGACTCCCCTATAGCCATTGTGACCTTTTGAAGTTTCAGAGAAAGTTTAAATGCTGTAAGTTACCTTTGACACAGCTCAGCTCATCACCTCTATCAATAAGAAGATATCTGGGACTTTCAGGAAACCATGGAAGGAATGCAAGCTGGGCAAAAGCCGGGAAACAGCTGCTGGATAGCAACAAAGGCCAGTATGTTTCTCCACCTAGTAATTCCCTGGAGGAAGTGTGAAAAGGAAAGAAAAGAAAAATCAAGTAATTAGCTAATGGTAGCTACTCAGAAAACTGTTGGAAGCAAGATGGTTCTTCCTGGAGAAAAGTTTCCCTGTTGCCAGTTACCTACTTTTTGTGAACCTCATCAGAAAGTTTGGAAAGCAAAGAGCAACACTGCCTTACTGCTGCTTACTGCTGTGTTGGACCTAAGCATTGTTCTCAGTTTGCAAAAGCCATGCTTCCCAGCAGTGTGGAATGTGAAAACTTAAAGATGCCACCTTAAAGTCAGCAGCAATATATCTGTTTTCGATAACCATTGAATAATTACGTAAGAAGAGAACTCAGGAAACTGTCTGATGCCACCTCCCCTTTAAGTTGATCTGATAAGAAGGTGTATTTAAATAGAAATGAATCATTACAACTGGTATAGCTAGAGACAGCAGAAAGACGCATTGTGGGTAATAAAAACTTCCTAAAATATAGCTTGTATTGCATTTTAAATAGTGATCCTAGCTCTAAGTAAAATAAGATTATATAGTCTGAAGTTTGTCTTCTACTTTATTTCACAGAATCTGATAGGACTTCATGCCTAAAATATCCAGTAAACAGGAGATGGTTAACAAAGCAGCAATATAGAAAAAGAAAAGAAAGTTCAATGGTTCTTAATACTGGCACTGAGGCACAAACAATACGACATTTTTCAGGGTATTAGCAGTGGCTTATTGGCAGCTGAAAATTTCCAGCAGACTTCATGAAAGAAGCTGTTCATTCTGAATTTGTAGAATCTCTTTTCCTGGAGCTTTTCAAGACTCAACAAGACAAGGAACAGAGCGCTAAAATCATACATGGCTCTCAGTCTGGCCTTATAAATTGTTATACCCCACTGTCTCCAGCAAGGAATTGGAAGAAAATTCAGCGTAACTGTACCTGCTTTACTGAAGCTGTTCTGGCTGACCCATCTAATCTGAAAATACCTCCATAGGGAGATAGTATAGATGGCTTGCAATAACAGAAATAAAGCAGTGAGAGCAAGGTTTTCTTCTTACAGGTAGATCTTCTGTATGAAGCTGATTCACTAATGCTACAACGACTGCTTTGCAGGGAGCTGTAGAACTCTCTATATATAACCAATACAAGGAAGCAGGTGTGTACACACACACACAAATTGTATTTCTAACCTCAAACCAATTATTTGTCCTGTCAGAATCCCCCCAGTCAGAAAGATGGAACTGCCCATGACCATACCACCTCTAAGATGTTTTGGGGCAACCTCCCCAAGATAAAGAGGCTGCACACAGAGACCAATACCTGCAAGGGAAAAAAAATTCTTTTAATAAATTAAATCTTACTAGGTTTTCACACAGTCACACTGGATTTCCACAGTCAGGAAAGTTTGTTCCTTTATCATATTCTGTTTATTGGATATTAATGAGGTATCTTTAATGAAAAATCAGTTTATTTTGGATTCTTTTTAACTGTTCTCTACATTTCCTCCTAAAACTCCAAAGGCTCTCTCACAGGCCCTTACGCATCCTGACTGATTTTATATTCAACCTGCAGGATCAAACAGCTGTTTGTTTTAAAGCATCCAGAGCTATGAGTTTATCCTTGGAAACTTAGAATAGTTTATGCTGAACTTTATGACATTTAGAGTACTTTCTTTCTAAGTCACCTTGATATAATTTTGTTTTTTTCCCTCTTATAATGTTCTTCCCAAACTACTACTACAAGAATTCCTTCAACCAGTTCTAGAGCTTTTTCACTCCCTCCCTCATAAAGACAGTGATACTGTCTTTGTAACAGCCCACTGCTGAAACTTGTGACAGAATACCACCACTATCATCATCATTGTTTCCCTGACACCACCAGAGAGATGGTTTTACTAACATGTCATAACATAACAGGTCAATATTATAGAACTGCAGTCTCTGTTCTCGAGCTTTTGCTTTGAGAAAGGTTAATCAAAACATATTAAAAAACAGACTTTCTCAGATCTCTCTATGAACTTAATAGCCTTCAGATTCCAATTTAGAATGCAGAGTATTTTTGTCATATCTACAAAGCAGCATCCAAAGACGAATCACTCTATGTACAAAAACAGCAGTAATGATAATATATCATTCACTGGAGTTTATTGAAAGCAGGAATAGAAAATCACCTACCTGAATTTATACCAATCAAAAACCTGCCAATAATCAATAGCTCATACATTCCTGTAGGAAAACTGATCCCCATTAGAATGGAGGCCAGTATTGCTATGATATTGTTCATCAAAAGAGCTCCTTTTCTAAAGAGAAAGAGAACAAAACGTTAGGGATATATGGAATAACAAGTTTTTTAAAACCATTTTCCTTTTTGATAATATGGAATAAGTGGCTTAATGACTGAAGACTTAGTTTATTCACTGGCATGTAGCTAATATAAACTATAGAACTATTTACTTACATTTAGAAATAAAGTCCAAACATAAACATAAGGCATAAATAAAACAGAAATGTTTAAGAAGGTAGGAGTGTGTTTGCATTCATTCATGCTATATCTACACAAAGTGCTTATAAAATGTTACAAATTGTATGGCATATCCTTGCTGGCATGAAGGCTGAAAATGTGTGTACAGGTAAACTGGGTTTCATGCCATACAGTATGGGCATATTTCTGCTTAGATATCAATAAATTTAATGGAAGGTCTGGGATGGGAGACTCTTTTTAAGTAACATTGGAATAAATTGTAGAATACTGCAATAAAAATGCTTTCTAGTGGAAACATTTAGGCACATTTTCTGCTATTCTTTTTCTATTTATTTGTATTAAAAGAAAATATGCCATAGATCTACTTGCTGCCAAAACTCACCTGCCTAGTTGGATTGCCATGGTGCCTCCTACCAGGGCTCCACACAGGCCTCCAAGTGAAAATATAGATGCAATGACAGACCAGAGAAAGGTCAGCAGATCTAGATTTAGCTTCTTCTGATAACGACTAGTCCAGGTTTCATTTAAGAAGTTGTGTATATGCTGCAGTACAAAAGAATGAGGAATGTGTAGCACTACGTGTTAGGCCTACAGTGTGGCACTATAAATAATTTTCATCTAATTCCTGAAATCCTTTTCTGGGAGCTAACAAGAGACACCCATCTTAGTGGCATTACACTAAAAATACTAATAACTAGCAGAATCTTCTCTGACCAGAACACCATCTCCTATTCCACATACATCCCAAAGACAGCTGCGGGGCTTTCCTTTGATGCCTTCTCTTAGGAGAGTCTATATTCCACCAGAGATGCACAACCTTTCCATATACCGCCGGGAAGAAGCTTTGAATCCTTCTGAACACGGAAGATGGGCAAGTCCCGCTGGCTTTTAGCAACATCTCACAGGAAAAAAAGGCTCAAAATCTAGCAGATCCTATTGCCAGGAAATTCATCTTGGCATTTGTTTTAAATTTTGCTTTTAGTGTAATCTGACAACTCATAGCAAAATCCACTTTCTCAACTCAAATTTTCCTCCTCCTTTCTTCCTGTCTTCACAAGCCAGTACTCTCCACCTATTATTCTACACATTTGATTTTGTAAAATTTGCCTTCTGAAACTCTTGAACTAATATGCATCTGCAATTACAGAGTCATGCTTTTAGCCAGTAAATAAAGATTTAACACACGAACCAACTTCCTGGACCCTCCCTCTGTTTTGAGCATGTGATATCTTCCTTCATGATCAGCCTATTTTAGTGTTTGTAAAAAACATACAATGCTATTGCAAATTCACTTTTCACAGTTGGACAAGAAAATAAATCAGCTGACAGCAGAAAATGATACTCATCACTTTTCATAAGATACTAGCTCAGTTCCTCTTGAGTCAGCCCTAAAGTATGCAGAGTCCTCAAGGCCATGGTAATAGACAGAAAACTAACATGAGGGTTGAAAATCTAAGATACACAGTCATACATCACAGATGCAGGTTCTTCTGCTCCCTAAAAGGATCTTTTTCAACATGCTGTCTTGTAATAGACAGCTGTAATAGACTGGGCTAGATTAGTCAAAAGTATTAATGTAAGATACTACTAAATCATTCAGCTAATCCTCCAAAAGCAGACATTCAAAGAGGTATTTAGGTGGCATGTTCTGTCACTTTTATCTGACACGGAGTACCTCCAATGAGAGATACAAAGAACAAATTCTTAGGAAAACTTTTAGGAAGTCACAAGAACCCTTCACAGGAGTGGACATCTGCTTTGGTTCACACTGCCATCACAGTCAAAAGCACATTTGGCCTCCCAGCCCAGCAAGAGCAAATACCTCCCTTACAATGAAGGCACCCTGGGAAAAAAGAGAACACCTTACCTGTGTGGGCGCATTGATAATGGAAACGTTATAGCCATACTGAAAGGTGCCTCCAATGCCCACAGCACAGACATACAGGAACAGGGTCCAGCTGGGGAGCTAGTGAGCAAGAGAAAGCAACAAGGTCATGGGAAGGGAAAAGGCCTTGAACTCACACACATGTAGTATAAATTTGCCCACTGTCTAGAGTAAACTATAGTGAAACAGTCAAGTAGTTATTTTTGAACAATGAAAGTGTTTGGTAATAGAACTACACAACTTCACAAATATCTGCAGGAGGAGAAACTTCACACTGACTTTGGCTATGATCACTGGTATCTCTGAAATAAAGAAACAATGAGAAATTTTCAGATTAAATGTGGGCTACACAATCATTTTATATCTGATGGCATAATTACTGAACTGTGCAAACACTTTGTGAATGATCCATGCTCTTCAGAGTGTCCAATTTTAATACAATAACATTAAAGCTGCTAATGTTTGGTGTTAAAGGCACAGTGAATTAGCGGGAGAAGTAACCAAGTCCTAAATTCTGTAACTCACATTTCATCTAGATGTAGGAAAAAAAAAATATTTAATTTATCTCAATGAGATCCTATGATGATTATAAAATGTCTACATGCTAGCAAGTGCCAAACCTTAGTACTTTGAATCACAACATATGGTGCATTGATAACATTATTCCATCTAAAGTTATCATGTGCTTAATTTTTCAGATCTGATGACCTAAAGTTATATTCCTAAGTCAACATTTAGGAGCTCAAATTAGTAATTTCACAGATTCATATATTTTAAGGTTAAATCACTGTTATGACATATTCTAATTAGTCATAAAATATTTTACTTCAAATAAAACCTCTGTATCAGAAAGGATTTCTAGAGGTTTATACAGACTCTGGCTTTATAATGCCATGCTTCCTGACCATATTTTTATACTGAATTTGACAGTACAAAAATTAATGCCCAATAATTCTAATAGTTAACAAATGCTTCATTAAAAATTAGGTCCTAATTTTATCCCATAGCATCTTTTTGTCTAACTTAAGGCAGACACAACTTTGTCATGCTCTTGTCTTCTATATTAAATGCACTTTTCCTATCTAATTTCCTCTTCCTTCACTGCTAAAGACTGTGAGCGGTTCTCTTTGATAAACTTGTACTCCCTTCTCAAGTTACATAAACTGGTTCTTCATCATTTTCATTGCTGGCCCTATTCCCAGAATGTTAAGTTATTCTAGGCTCTACACTGTACTCTGAAAGTGTTTTGTCCTTCTAAAGATTTCCACCTAACAAATACTAACAAGAAGTGATAATTTTGGAACAACTCATTGCAAAGGAGTTTGTACTTCTGGATACTGTTCTGCTCTTTCGGACACCCAGAAGGCACGAAGGGCCCCTTGGCGACTTCCACTGAATATAGCTAAAGCAGGGGAAAAAGCTGTTCATCAAACACAAGGATCAGATTATTCTAGAATTAAACAATAAAACAGTGGAAATATATCATTTAAGGGAAGCAAAAAATAAAGGAAAAATAAAAGCAAACATAGAAAAATGAGTGCGTATCATATAACTCATATTTGGTTACAATATCTGTGCTCCTCTCCCTACCTTAGCCGGTCTGCTCATCGCCCTTGTGTGCCGTGTGGGCCGCAGGAGCTTGGCCCAGACTTTTTGGACGAGACAACAGCCTCATCTGTTCTGCGGGTGGCTGAACTCGTGACCACTAAGGAGCCTTTCACCTCACTTCAGAAACAGGCCAGAAACAAAAGCCAATTCAGCTTGTACTCGGTGCACAAAGACGGGGCTCAGAAAACCTGCTGCTGCAGATCCCATTCTAGGACACAGCTCTGAGTCACGGGGAGCATGAAACCCCACAAGCCAGATCACTTAAGGCGATGACGATATGAAACTAGACCCGAAGCAGGCAGAGCCCTCCCCACGCGTGCCTAAGCCGCTGCTCAAGCCCGCGGGAGCCTCCCGCGGGCTCCGCTCACCTCGCGCCTGGGGCCAGGCCCTCTCAGCAGGGGCTGCTGTTCCATGCGCAGCGCGGGCGGAGCTGCGTCCCCCCGGCAGGACTCAGTGAGCCGCCCACAGGGCCGCCCGATGCCAGAGCATGAGGCGGGATCGGACAGCCCCGGGGCTGCCCGTAGCCTCCCGCTCCCGGCAGCGCTGCGAAGCAGCCCCTGGGACAGGCCCCATCCCCAGCGCAGCCGAGCCCTTCGCGCAGGCCCGGCAGCGCCCCGGACAGCGCCGCGCGCGGCGGCCGCTACCTCGCGCCGGGCGGCACGCTCGGCCGCGCTAAGCTGCTCAGACGACTGGCACTCAACGACCGCCGCCACGGCCGAACTTGCCCTCGAGGATCCCCGCGCCGCGGCCAGTCAGGGCAGCGCGGCTCCCTGCCAGCCTCCGCGCTGCTGCCCGGCCGAGGCGCAGCGGTCAGGACTGCGGGGCTAGAGCCAGGACCGGGGCCAGGTTCCCTCTGACTGCAGCGACACTGCCGCCGTCGCACCGGCCCAGCCTCCACACCCCGGGCGGCAATCTGGACTGCGGCAATCTGGACTACGACTCCCGACGTGCCCCGCGCCGGTGCCCGGGACTAATGCTCCCGGCGTGCCCCGCGGCGGCCGCGCTGCGCCACTATTCCCGGCGTGCCCCGCGGCTTCCACCGGAAGTGTTGTTCCCGTAGTCTTTGCAGTCCTGCCCGGACTACGGCTCCCAGCGTGTCCCGCGCTGCGTTCTCTGAGCTGTGCGGGGGCTGGAAGACTCCGCTGCTGCCGCGTCGTCCCGCTCCGGGCTCGGTGCGGCCGGCGCGGCAGAGGGTGCTGGGCGGTGCGGGCGGGTGAGCGAACGAGCGAGCCCTGAGCAGCGGAACGCTGGGCGGGCGAGCAGGAGGGGCAGGTCGGGGCTGCCGGAGCTTTGGGGGAGGAGGGCGGCCCGTCCTGGCTGCCGCTGTCCTCGCGAGGTCGCCTCACGTCGTTCTCTCCCCACAGCAGGCGATGGCGACGCTAGGCCGGCCCTGCTGCGGCGTCGCGGCTCCGGCCGCCGAGCTCCCGCAGGCGCCGGCCGCCCCGGAGCGTGTAGGCCTGCCCGGAGCCCTCGGCCTGGGGCCGCTGTCGCCGCGGACGGTGATGATGGCGGGCAACGGGAGCGGCTCAGCCGACATGAGTCTCTGGAACAGCCTCGGGCTCAGCTGCCTGGCGCCGGGGGACCGCAGCGAGGGGCGGGCCGCGGTTCCTGGGCCTCCCTTCAGCGGCGCCCAGCGCCCTCCCGGCCCGCTGCAGCCGCGCGCCCGCGGATCGTAAGTACCGACCGGCACGGGGGCTGCTTTGGTGCTTCGGGTTCCCCATCAGAGAGAGCGATACCCGGCCAGTCCCGGTGCCGGAGTTGTCCCCGCTGTGCTGCAGCCTGGGAGGCTGTGGAGTGCAAAGAAGCCTCCTGAGCAAGAAGGAAACGTGGCCGTGCTGGGCTGGAGCTTGATATGCCCACGAGACCTTGTACTTTTACTGTACTTGCTGTTTTTCATGGGTGAATCCAAAGTGTTTGTATGAGGACAGAACTGTGGTGCAGAATTGCTTTGTTCAGTCACATTGAAGTTGAGTGTGCAACTGTGAGACAGTGTGTTTAGGGACTGGAACTGGATCAGATGTTGCTTGTTGAAGCATTTGAATTTTAGGAAGAATCAGTCTTGCATACTATGGAAAAAATAAGTACTGTGCAGGAAGAGAAATTATCATGCAGCTCAGAATAACTGAGCAATTCCACCCTTCTATGACTTTTTTCATATTATACTGGTCACTTACTGTCCAAAATTATTGTCTACTCCCTTCTCAGCTGGTGACACATCATGAGTTAGCATTGTTCAAGCTGTAAGTGAAATCTTCAAAGGGAGAACAATATTATTTAGAAATCCCAATGTCCCTGGAAGATATAATTACCAGCCAAATAACTGTTTGCTTTCTTTTTGCAGTATCTCTGTTCGCTGTGGAAAGAAGCATAAACTAGAAGAAGAGACAGAAGGGTAAATTAAATTTGTCTTCTGTAGCCTGAAAGGTCTTAATTTACTTTTTATTTCCTATAAAGGTTTTCAGTGCATCTCATCTACAGGATGCATATGAAGGGGACTTCTATCATTGTTTGTAATTCTTCCCCTAGATTGCTGATACATGCCCAAATGTATTTTATTTACCTTATTATTTGAGTAGCATTGATTTTTTTTTTTTTTTTTTTCTTCCCTCTCCTCTCTCTTTCATGGATTCCTGCATTTTAGCAAGAGGAATGTGGAATGTTTGGTTATGTGCTTTTGGAGAAAGAGATTTAATTTTCCCAAATCCATTGTAATGCATGTGACTTTCTAAAGTTTATTTTTTTGTTTGTGTAAAATATGTGAAACAATTCTCAATACAGTTTGTTTTTTTGTCAATTGTAAATTGGTTTCGTTTCCTAGTTGTCCCGTGAAGAAGAAGAGACTGACAGGAGCCAAAATTTCCCCTTTGAATCCCAACACTGAAGAATGGATTCTCTGTGCAGGTCAGCAGGCAGCTGGGGAGGTAGCAAGTCAGTATGGTGGCAGCCGCCCTGAAGCTGCTATGTTAGAAATTCCCGGTGAAGAAATGGATCAGACAATGGGGGAACAGCAATGCGAGGTTGCTCGCAGGAAGCTTCAGGAGATTGAGGACAGGTAAATGCAGGGATGGAGTAGATGGACTTTGCTGAGCTTTCCCTGTTTTGCTGGGCATTCAGGGGTAATTAGCATTGAGCAGTGTGATAGCTATAAGTCTAAAATTAAACTTTTGTTCAGGTGACTTTTTTCTTAATGTTCTTAGTCTTACGCCTTTTGGGTTTGATGCTATGGTCTGAGCTTGAGGGTTATAGAGCAAGAGACACTAAATAAATAAATAGCTATTTTAAAGTTATCCTTTAACAAAATATCAGGATGGGTTTTGTATGCTCTTTTGTGAGTGTCCAGAGCTCAAACTTTAACTGATGTAGTCTAGTTAGGTTTGAGCTCACAGTTTTCTCTGCCAATTGCAACTTTTTCTAATTAATTCTTTTAGGTGCTCAGGATAGTTGTTTTGCTGTTAGAATAGCAGGAGCCAGAGAGATCTTTATGCATGCATGCAGTAAGGCTCAGGTTCCTCTCATGGTTAAATGTCAGATGACTTCATATTGGGATTAGGAGGCAGCACTGAGCAGCTACTTAGTAATTGTACTGTGCATTCAACTTTTGCCTTTTAGAGATCCTGAGAATGTCATGTGTATTTTCCAAAATGTGACCCTTACAAGCAGTTATTAGAAAAGCCCCAAAATATCGAAATTACACAACTAAACCTGTTTTTAGGTGATTATACCATAGGCAATGCTGGGAAGGATGCAAGGTACTGTTATTGTATTTTTAATATTTTGTGACAAATCAGTACCATCTGGTTACATCTATATTACAGAGTTTGCTTTGGCTCTCTGAGGATTGTTCTCCATACCTTCCAGCTATCTCTGTTAAATTTTCTTTTAAAAATCTATTTAAAAACAAACAACAACAACAAAAAAAAAAGGAGTCGCCTTAAGTTTGTTCTAAATGCTTAACCTTTAAGGACATTGCATCAGTTTCTCTGAGATTACAATGACACAAAAAATTTAATAACTCTTTTTGATAGCTTTTCCGTAATTCTCAGAGTTAAGGCATGGGGAGTTGAGAAAGCTAAGCTCCAGCATAACTAAGATT
This sequence comes from Nothocercus julius, assembly GCA_013398735.1. Lineage (NCBI taxonomy): Eukaryota > Metazoa > Chordata > Aves > Tinamiformes > Tinamidae > Nothocercus > Nothocercus julius. Next base: position 214,187 of record VZSV01000257.1, on the reverse strand, counting down.
CGGTCTTGTAATTTGACTGATTGTATCCTTTCCCCTGAAGTGAACTTACGTTCTTTCTCCTGGTGTATGTCTGCACTGCATTGCTGGACAATGCACAGATAATAAAGCTATTTCAGGTACCAGAAGTGGCATAACTGCTCACGTGGCATTATTGTCATACTCATTCTTAGGTTAAATTGGCCCAAGGGAGATCCATGTTAATACAGCCCTGCTGCTTCTGGTACCCAACCTAGGTCACTATATGCACTGTACAATGCAGTGCACGTAGATAAAACTGTAGTCTGCAGTGGATATGCCTATTAACAGTATTCTCAAAGGTGTTTATTTCCCTCTTCCCCCTCCATTCCTAGGATAATTGATGAAGATGAGGAAGTTCATGCTGATGGAAATATTAGCAATCTGCCCACTCTTATCCTGTCAGACACCCTTAAAAAAGGGATGAAGAGGGATTTTGGTGAAGTCCTGACAAAGAAAATAATAGAATCTATGTAAGTTCTTGAGGAAATCATGGTGCTATGTAGCTAACACATGCAAATTGAGAGACCCAGTCTCTTATATTAGTGGAGATGGCCTTTTTTACTGCATGCTGCAGCCAGCATTATATAACACACCATTCATGGGGTCAAAAATAGGGAAAGTTATCTTAATGTAAAAGAGAAGTACATGTAACTAGCAGTCATCAAGCTGTCTGTTTTGTACTCCTCATTTGTATGGAGTGAAGTATGCTGAGTGCACATACATACCCTACTCTTTCTGTGTGTGAGCTTCCAAAGGAAGCAGGTCCTGAAGTGCGACCAACAGTGCTCACCAAATCTGGTGCAACAGAAAAGACTTTTTTTCTTGAATGCAGGGATAGAATTCGAAGTAATGGACCTAGTTAAGGAAAAGAAAATTTAATAGGAAAAAAATGGTGTGTGCCTTCTGAGATGTAATTCCAGGTTAGAAGAAAGGATGAAGATACTGACTGGTCTTCTGCATTTTGTAGTTGTGATTGGAGAACTTTAGTGAAACTGTGATTCCATCTCTTCTAGGAGCCGTCCTTCTATGGAGCTGGTGCTTTGGAAACCTCTTCCTGAATTTCTCACAGATAAGCTGACAACTGTTTCTGTCAAGAACTTCAAGCAGCAGAGTACAGAAGGGTGTCAAGCTAAGCAATCATCACCTGCAGCGGCTTTTCACCCACAGACTGAATCATTCCCTGAACTGCAACAGACTGTAGTTTCTCCAAATTTGTATGATAGTTTGGGGATCCCTGGGTGTGCAGAAGAAGAAATGGAGTTGTAGATACCAGATTTTAGACTGAAGTGGTGACCTTCTGATTTTTTTTATTGTTTTTGTTGTTGTTGTTGTTTCCTCCAATTCCCTTTTTATTTCTGGTTTGATGTGTGAATCTGGAGTTTTATTTTCCTGTTCATTTGTTTTCTCTTGGTAACAATCATATGAATATAGATTGGCCAGACATAACTTCAGAAAATTGAAAAAAAGACTTCTGTAGTCTGGTCTGTTATACATACTTTTTCTTTTATGTGTGTGTGCGTGTGTGTGAAGGAAATCCAGAGGCCTTTGGAACAAGAAAGTAGCTTTCCAAATTGGTTAATGGGGAAATATCTTCTTAATTGTCCCTGGTGAAGTATATAATTCAAATTCTGAATGTAACTGTGGCTCAAGTCACACGTTTCACTTACTGAGCCATTGAGACTTGGATGCATATACTGTGCTTTGTCAGTTCTATAGTTCTATCTGAATTAACAAAAGTATTGAAAGAAAGGAGTACTTCTGAGTCTAGTCACAGGTTTAAAAAAAGGGGGGGGGACAAACCCTGTGTAAAACAACTTTTTTTTTTTTTCTCACAGCATTGTTACTTCATAGGCGGCTGGTTTGCATTTGACTTAAATGTAGAAATGCATTCTGCACTGTGGTAGAGAAGGAATGTCATAGCTGGCTATAAACCTCTTGCTTTGTAAAAAGTAATTTTGGCTACTAACTTGCAAGATTACTTCCAACTTTTATCCTCTTTGGTTCATTGCACCATAAAATTGTACTTGCAGGTTTTTGGTGTCGCCCTGCCTTTCAAATGATGCAAAATCTAGAGAAGAGTACTGCCCAGCCAATTGATTCAGAACATTTTTTGTTGTGCAGTGACTCTTTTAAAGTCAATTGAGGTCAGCGTAACTTTTGATGAAGTAAGTGGTATGCGTTAGTTCTGATAAACATGGTGAGTATATCGGTAACAGGGAGGTGATTTGTGGGTAAGGAAGGTTAAGTGCTGCTTACCATGTATAACTGAGTCCCAAACTTTGAGTGTGACTGCTGGCTTTGATGGTGAAGTGAAGATACTTGCCTTCTTCCTGGGTGCAACTAGACAGTCTAAGCCAGAGCATGTGCCATTAATATATATAGACTTATGCCAAAACAACTTATCTCAGTTTATGGCTTTAGGAAAAGGACCTGCCAATGAATTGTACCTTTCCTGAAAACATAACAGCTATGACATTTAAAACCCTTAAACAAAGCAAAGGATTTTGTCTTCTGTTCAGTCCACAAGGTTTCTCAGAGATGTCTGAATGGAGATTCTTTTTAAGAAAATCCTTTTCCAATAGTAGGTTCTATTGGGAGCATTACCATCCCAGGCTGCTTTTGACTTCCATCTGAAGCAGATAATACATCGATCTTTCAGTAATGCAGCCCTTTGCCTTAGAGAATTGTTTTTACTCTTTGCATGGCTTCTTGATAATCTTTGTGTTTGTGTGTGTGCTTTTTTTTTTTTTAAAAAAAAAAAAAAAAAAAAAAACAGTTGAATAACCTGTAGCTCATAGTTTAAAATCAAGCTTCCCTTTCTGCACTTACCCTTTCTTCTCTCTTGGTTGACAGCAGAAACTTCTTTATTGGAAAGGTATCTTTGACAGGAATGTTTGGGTCAAGGGAGAGGAGTCATGCATTTGTTAAATGCTGTCTGTCTTGCTGTTTTTGTCACAAGTTGTGTAAAATTTGCTGTTCCTGCTGAAAGTTTTCAGAACTGCACTAAAAACATACCAGCTTTTTGGTAGGTATTAGTCTGGAACTCATATTAAATTGGAGAGTGCGTGCAGTTTTTTTCTTTCAGTCTCTGCTATAAGTCTCTTGCATGTACTGTGTAAAATTCTCTCATGTGAGTATTGTTAAACTTGCTTAAAACTTGCTACAGTCTTCAATTTGCTGTGTTGTCCAAGTATGACAGAAAGCAATACGGTTTGGAGAAGGCTGTAGTCACTAAAGGTAGAAAATATGGTATCTACCTAAATGTTTTTAAGCTTGCAGGATTATAGTGAAGGTTCAAGGCTGGGACTTTACTGGGTGATTGTGGTCTGAAATAAGCTGAAGAGAAAGGAGAAAAAAATGATGTGAGGAAACCATCTCAACAGTCCTTGAGTTATGGTAGAGGATATAGAAAACTGGGAGGCCTAAATATGTGAAATCTAGATGTGTTTTTTTTTTTTTCCTTCTAAAATGTTAAATGAGAAATTGCAGGAGAACAAATTTATGCAGATGTCTTTTAAAAATGATTTTTTCCTGTTATATTTGTACTAAAGGTTGACTTTCCTTTTAATCCTTTGATGCCAATGCAGTATCACTAACCCGTATCATTCTGCTGTCTGAAACAGGAGCTTAGCCCCCAACTATTGACAAAAGACTGTAAGATGGGAGAAAAACCTTCTTAAGAAGTTTACATTAGTACAGATGTTTATTTTGAATCTTTTGTAATTACTTTGTGCTCCTGTTTTGGCAGAGAACAGCTGAATCTCCTTGGCGGAGGGGGAAAGAGCAGCAAGTGGAATCATTATGTGGGAGGATTGGGCAATTTTTTTGTTGTAGCCATGACTTAGAGAGTATGAGAGAGGAAGGCGACCGAGTCATTTCAAACGTCTTTGTTTCTGACAGTTCATTTGTTGTTGGCTTCCTTGCAAGACTTTTATTCTGTTTACAAGCAAGATGGCACATGCGTTGCAGTATTAGGAAAATCTTTATCCTTTATTTTTAAATATAAAAGATCTGGTCTTGGTCTGTTTTCTCTTGGGACCAAATCACCCTTTGTATGGCAGTTTTCAATAAAATTTTTAGAATATTTTTTAGATGGCTGTGTTTCTTTCTTTATAGAGGGGAAGACAATGATTGTGAGCAGGAGCTGTTTCCTGGAGGTAAAACTTTTCTGGACCCCGGCCTAGAAAAAAATTTCAACTCAACCACGTGTTCCCAGGGAGATGTCAGTTCTCTCAACAGCAGGGTAGAAATAAAGCTGAAGCTGCAGACAGGGAGGAGAGGCTACAGGTGTGTCTGGAGCCAAGGGTCTCAAGAAAAGCAAAGGACACCAAGAGGTACTGCTAGAGCTCGTGTTTTGAGAGCTTTCATTTTACATTAGACTAAAATTAGGAATGCCAGACTGGGCTAGCTGTCTAAAATCAAGAAATCTTTGAATTAGGAGAGTTTTAAAACAACTGAATTTTTAATAGGTTATTTTATTGGAATTCAATGTTTTGCCCTCTTAATATCTTCCGCTCAAGAGATTTTCAAGCAGTTCACAGGATGGATAAATAAATGTGTATGCCAGATTAGTACTACCTTTCAAAATGAGAGAAATCACACATCAAACTTATTTATAAACAGGTTGAAAAAAAAGTTTCAAAATAGCATCAAACATTTTTTTTTTTTCTTTTCTTTAAAGACTTAAATAATTCTCCAGTGTAGGGAGTAGATGAGAGAAGAAAATAGGGTAAAATCCCACTCCTTTAGGACTGTGTATAGGTCTCAGCTGGTTGAGGGTCTCCTGGGACAATGGCTGCCACTTTGCGAAGAGGGTAGCAGTGTTCCAGCCCCAGACCCAACCCTGGGGACAAAACCTATCTTGGCAGGACTTGGAGCTGGTCTTGCCATTGCTCTAAAGCTCTTGTCTTGCATCAGTTTGCTATGGTGCAGGTGTTGTTCCCTTCAGATAGTTTGTAATCAACAGCAGATATAACACAGATGTGTGCTAGATTTGGATCTGTGCTTGCTATAATGCAAATGGACTTGCTTGTACCTCAGTAGATGGGACTCCATAAAACAATTTAGAGCAATTGGAAAGTAGACATCTTAGGGATGTCACCTTTACAGCACACTTCCTTCAAAGGTCCCTCAAAGATGTATTTATCTCCCTTACCCTCTATACACACACACACACACACACACACACACACACACACACACTCACACACTCACTCACTCACTCACTCACTCACTTTGGGTTTAGTTTAACTTAGCTTCTCTCATCCACAGAAAAATCTCAGATAAATATCATCTGCTACCACTATAAATTCTCACACTTTAATCTGTGGATGTTGATGTGCCATCTAAAAGCATACAACTTTGTGGTCCTTTGTTCCTATGCTGGCTTGGCTCCAATAAAAGTGTAAATGGAAATTCCAAATTCCATCAGATTTCCAAATGCTGAAGTCCTCTGAGGAAACATCTGTGTGCTTTTAAAGGTCTCAGTTAAAGATAAGAGCTTGTAACTGAACCTTACACTGGGACCTGTACGGCTAGTATTTCTCAAAAAAAGCATCTCAGGAAATAAATGTGTCTGTAAAGCTCAAAAAGGGAAACAAAGAAGTGTAAATTAGTTAAAATTTTCAACTACTGCATTTAGTAAGGTTTGTCTGTGACAAACATAGCAATGTAACCATAACAGAACTGTTCCTTGAATTTGTTAAGCTGTTTAAAATGTCTGTTGTTCATAGACACTGAATGTTTTCAAGGTAAGTGCAATGGGATGCCTAACTCTGCCCATGCCTCGTCAATACCGCAAATGGGCACTGGGCGGCGGTGGTGACATTACTTAAATTTAAGTCTCAACTGGGGAATTACTGGGTAATCAGTAATCTAGCTGCCTGGGTACAAGCACTAACCCATGGAGGCAGTTTGGCAGCAAGGTGGAAAAGTTACACGTCATCAGGCTTTTCAGAGCAGCCTGTAGCAGGGGAGAAGAGACAGCCAGAGGTGTCTTGATCGTGCCCCACAGCAGGGTGTTTCTGACCCTGGGGCTTCTCCTGCCTCACAGGTAATAGCATAACAAGCAGCAGTGGAGGTTTTTCCTGTAGTAGATGAAGGCAGCTTCCTGACACCACATCATTCACCGCCATCCCACTCTTCTCCTTCTGCCTAGTTGCAGCTGTAGAAGCAAAGGGAAGATTAAGAAGATTGCAGTACTATAGTTCAAAGTGATAATTGGCAGATGCTGCAATTAAGCTGCAGAAAAGGGGAGCTCAACCAGTGCTGCTTCCCCTCATCACTGTGGCCACCACCTTTGCTTCAAAGCAGTTGGCTGCTCTAGGGCTGCCTCTGGAGTTGGATTCAGTTTACAGAAGACCTAAAAATCTCACCTGTGCAGCTATTTAACCATATGCTGCCCAAAATGCTTGTTAAAACCATCATTAACTACTTTGGCATTTTAAATTGCTTTGACTGATTGAAGTTAAAAGCACTGAGCTCCTGTACCAGCAGCCCAGAAGAATTGCTGTAGGAGGAGCAATTGCTCAAGGAGGCTGAAAACTGCATTTCACCTGGCACAGGAACAGAGGAAAGCAGCATACAGTAGAGGTGTAAATGCCTGGATTCTGAATGGTGGCCAAAGCAGCACAATTTCTCATGGTAATGTCAAGGCTGAAGCCCAGGCAAGGCAGAGAATTTCTGCAGGATTTGTTTAGCAGTCATCTCTTGCGTGTATTCCTATGTTGTCCACCTGTGCCATTTTCAGACAGCTGTTGGACTTTAATGCACCTGTCAGGCCTGTGAGTGGTTGCACTTTCTTTCCTTTTTCCATTGGCTTCTGCCTTAGAAACCACAAAAGCTGAGAGCACAGCTAAAGCCCTTTCCTAGGTAGACAAAAAAAAACCTTCCCTGAGGGCAAATAGAGGTCCAAGTCTATTGTGCAGATTTTGAGCATTAAAGGCTGCAAGCTTTGAAGTACAGTTTATTTCCTTTGAATTTGGCATTATTTCCATGTAAGTTTCTTAGGGAAATTCTGGGCTTTGGGTGCTTAAACAAAGGCTGAAAAGGCATTCTTTTGATGAAGACACTCAACAGACTCAAACATGTACAGTTTAGATGTTCAGGTGTTCTGGGCTGGTTCTGGAATGCTCCATGAAACCCTATCATGCCCCTCTGATTGCATAAGCTGGATGCATAAGCTATATTAAAGTCCCCCCCCCCCCACACACACACACACACCTTGCCCTTAACACATTTTAAATGCAGCTACTCCTGCTACACTACTCCTAAATACATTCACAAGGAAAGAAATATAAAAACAGTTTAGACAACTAGAATATTGAATTTCATATAATTTCATTATAAGTTAGATGCATGAAAAATGCATTCTAACACTAACAAGTGAATCTGAGCTGAAGCACATCATTAATAAGCTGAGCCATTTTAAGGGTAACACTACCACTAAAATCCTTTACTTAAAAGTTTAGCTTGCCCCCCCCCTTTTTTTTTTTTTTTTAAGTGTTTCTGCTATGTTGCACAGGTCTAGTTTTTATTGTGATCTGATATTCAGATAGATGTTTAATTACAGCATTCGAGGCTAGTAAAATTAACCATCTAAAATAATCTTGCCAGAAAACTTAGTGACTAGTATCCTCCCAGTTAAACTTTGACAGAAATAACTTTAACAAAAAACATGAAATAGCACTGAAACCAAGAACACCACACCAGGCTTATATAAGCAACTGGACCAGCTCTCATACCAAGCCTAAAATTTCAGTTTCTTCCACCAGTCACTCCAATGCAGGTATTTTTAGTACAATATTGTTATAAGTGGATGAGGGCAATGAAACTGCTTTTAGTCATATTGAAGTTAATTCAAATTAGCCCTGCAAAACTAATTTCATACCACAGAACCTGCTAAATAAAATCCACTTTTTCACTCCATAAAGGTAAACATCTCCCTCTACTTGATGAACAGTAGAAATGCTTTGATCTATAATCAGACTGTTCTGCAGTGTTTTGAAAGTGACATTAATTGCTACCACAAAGCTGTCACAGTATTTTTATTCAGACATCAAGCTCCTGCCATCTCCAATCCTTTTCTGAAAACAGATTTTAACATTGCAGCTTGGTATTCATACAACTCCATCCTACCTTGGATAGAGTCTGCAAAATCAAGTGAGTGATAATAAGATATAGCAAAGGATGCTAAACCATCCAGCTACAAACATGCAGCATGTAAGTGTTACTGGATTGATGCACCAAGGTTGTACAAGGACCAACCCTTGAAAGGCCCAAATCTCCAATTAATCTCCAATTAAGTTGTACAAATCATTTCAAACCCTACAAGCCCCACTCTCCCCTCCCCATGACAAAAACTGAATAGCAAGCTACATTGCACTTTAATTGCACACATACATTTAAATATTAAAACAGAAAAAGCAACTCTACGTAGCAAATGTAAAACAAGCATTTACAGAATAAATCTAAGATACACAGTTTTATTCCAGCTGTCTACACAGAAACATCCCAAAGATTTTTGGTATTAGAATTCTCACTTTTAATAAAAACATTCAGATTTTGAGGTTCCTCTAGAACTGGCAAGTTGGAAAAAAAAAAAATCCTTCCTCAGAAGCCAACATTCACATCATCTTTGGGGCAGAGGGGAAGA
>VZSV01000257.1:188964-204035 GCA_013398735.1 Nothocercus julius | reverse complement strand
ACTTATCCACTCACTAAGATAAGACTTACATCTAGCTGTCTTGATCCACACAGCTGGGGGATGGGAGAGGGGAGTATGGCGATACTATCAGCCATCAACGTAGAGATGCCAGTGTTAAAACAAGATTCCTGCTACTTATAAACCCAAAATGGCTCTCAAGTTCACAGGCATTTCAGACAGGGTAGGTGCTCACCTCAGAGTCTGAAGAATCATTGCCATCAGAATCCATGTGGAAGCTTTCAGAACTGGTGACTGCTGGGCCTGTACCTGCTGCAGAGGAACACGTAGTCTGAGTGCTGCGGACTCAGCGGACCCGGTCACCAACTTGATCTCATCCACCTGAGATTCGTTCACAACCTGTCCCAAACAAGAAGCCCAGTCAGTCACCACAGATGCTCCTACTCACAGCACAGCCTTGAACTCATCACACTCCTATTGCAAAGGCTTCCAGTGCTAAAAATCTCAACTTGCTTTTGCAGGAATCAATGGCAAAAGAAACCAAAGCATTTTAGAAACTGTCTCAACCTTAAGAATTTGCTAACAGAGCTTTTATATCCCTTGTAAGGGACAGCCTGACCTCCCACCATCTCTTCTTCACTAGGGAATACCATCAAAATAGTTATTTCTTTACTTTCAGGGAAGAAAAAGCAAGCTATTTAGTTTTACACAGCACAGCTCTAACTAGCTGTCTAACTGCCACACTGTCAGTGGTGCTACAGCATCAGTAGTACCCACATCAGAGGCAGCTCCTATCTGGTCTGCAGGAAAGCCTCTACCTGAAGGGGAGCAAGCACCTTTCTAGACAGGGAAGCCTCACTCAGGACATGCCCATTTCCATCCTGGCACTCATGGCCCCAGGGGAGTTTATACTGCCTTGGCCCCTGCTCCCTCCTTGCAGAGGGCCACAACCTTACCAAGTCCTGCCAGGACACAGGAGCTCACCTGGGGCTCACTCTCACTCTCCACCTTCAGCACATCCAAGCCCAGACGGCAGCGGAGCTCCCGGTTCTCCAGGGAAAGGCTGCACGTCTTCTCCCGGAGAAGCTGGTTCTCCAGCAGCAGCTTTTGGTTCTGCAGAAGCCCGAGCACAGCAGCGTCACAGAGGCCCCGTGACACCCGCCACCCCACACCACCGAGTCCCGCTCACCTCCTCCTCGAGCTCCAAGACCTGATGCTCCAGCTCCGACATCCGCGCCTTCTTCCTGTCGCGCGCGCTTTGCGCCGCCACGCGGTTCTTCAGCTTCCTGCGGGCGTCGCCGCCGTCAGGCACCCCCGGCCAATAGCGTCCCGCCCCGGAGGGCCCGCCGCCTCGGCACCGGGCTCCGTCTCGCCCCCTCCCCCGGCCACCCGCCGCCCCAGGGCCCCGGCTCCCGCGCGCCGATCCCACCACCGCCCCGCGCTCACCTGCGCAGCGCCTTCTCCTCTGGGCTCAGATGGGTGAGGCGCTGCCGCTTGCGGGCCGGCTGCGGCGCCTCCGCTCCCGAGGCCGCTCCTGCTGGTAGCGCAACGGAGAGCGAGCGGCCGGGCGCAGGGCCTGCAGGCTCGGCCACCTGGCCAGGCAGGAGCAGCAGCCGCGGGGCCGCAGCGCTGGGCAGCGCGACCATGGCGGGGCACCACGAACAGCGCAGCGGCACCACAACCCCCTAGCAAGGAACCCCACAGACTCTACGCACTTTGCGCCCCTCCCGCTTTCTACTATCGTGGCTCTTCCCCATTGGGCGCCGCGGCATGACGGTAACGCCAATATGGTGTCTGATTGGACAGCGCTCAGATGGGGGGGGGGCGGGGAGCGAGGAGCGAGGAGCGGAGCGGAGGGAAATTGCATCAGCTGGACGGGGCTGTGGCGGCTGAGGTGCCAGTGCGTAGCCACGCAGAGCCGGGGGGCGGGGCCCAGTCCGGCTCGTCCCGAGTGGGAGTGTGGAGCTCTCACGGCTCTCCTTGGCCTGGCCTAGTACGGCCCAGCGCAGCCGGAGTCGAGGGCAGGGGGGCGGGGCGCAGCGCCCTTGCGGCTTGGCTCAAGTGGGAGCGTGGAGCGTGGAACCTCCCACTTGTGGCCCACAGCTGGCCCAGCCTGGCCTGAGTGGAGGTGCAGCCCCATAGCGCACAGCCCGTGGATCTTTGGCTGCAGCCCTGGCCTCACCTCAGCACAGTGGTGTTGAGGAGGAACAGACAGCAGGCACGATGAAAGATGGGTGCTAGTCAGGCTGTGCATTGGTATCTTGTAGGCACGGGGTCTCCAAAGCAGCCCCCCCAGAAAGTGAGTAACACCACGAATGGGGCACAAGGTGGCATGGGCCAAGACAGTGCCATGACTGTTCTAGCTGCCACAAATGGGCAAAGCTGGGAGCTGAGGAGAGGTTAGTGATGGGCAAGCAAGGCTGCTGCAGAGCACAGAGAAATTCTCAGGTGATGTATCTGGATTCATCATGTTTCTCAGCTGTAGCAATGCAGGTTTTTACTGTCTGATAAGTTGAAAATACACCTTCCAGAATGTCTAATGAAGGACATTGACTTATCAGAGACTAACTGAATCATGTCAAATTTGAGATATCTTGTACCCAGGCAAAGAAAGGACTTTCAGATAAATGCCCTTGCAATACCTAGCGCATAGAAACGCAGCTTTTTAGCAAGATGCAAGCAATAATATACAACCACCTGGCTACTGAGTTCATTTCTAAATGTCAGCTTTATCTTGGAAGTCCATTTGCAGAGTGAATTAAAAATAGTTAAAATGTTAAACAGGAAAGGAGAAATCTTAGCTTTAAAAGTTCAAACGCACAGCAAAACTGGTGTGCTGGTTTGGCATTATTTCAGTATTAGAATACTGCCAGATTTTCATGATATGGAGAACAAACATTTAACTAAGGGCTGAAAGTTCGCCTTTCTAATTTGATACTTTTGTGAAAAATATGACAACTTTTGATCAGGCTTTTTTTTTTTTTCTTAAGTGCAAAGAAGTTGCTTGTTATGGTCCTGCTAGGCCTCTCAGGTACCAGTCATGAAAAACTATATGTTACTCCTTTGTATGTCCCTGCTGGATTTGTATTCCTATTTCTTCATATTTCTATACTTATAATTCAACAGTTAACAAATGTATTTTTTTTTTTAACAAAATGCAGGTCAGTATTAATATTTTTTTTTCTGATTTTAGACATTCATATTAAATACTGAAGCTGCTCTTTTTTATAACAAATGTTTCGAACTTAATAGCAAACAGGCTGCTCCTGCTGTTGCGGAGACATATGTAGTAGTAGTGGTTTACAAGACACTTAAGCATATTGGTACCAGGCACAGATTGACACTAGTTTTGTCCATTCTTAGTGACTATAATAATGGTACCCATTAGGCTAGTGTTAGCTGGTAATAGCTGGCAAAAGAAGATCATGAGAAGATCATGAGACCCTGTGCTTTAGTCTTGTTGAATATTTGTAGCAATATTACTTAGACTAGCTGGGATGCAATTACTGAGAATATATTCAGACTTACAATTATGTTACTATCACTAGACTGCATAGAGTCTTTTATTAAATATGCCTTTAAGTCACTGGATAAAATCTGCAGAAAACCAAAGCACAATAAGGTTGGTCTTGGACTAAGACATCCTTCCACAAAGCTTTGACTGCAGGACTTTGAGTTCAATTCTGATTTGCACCACTTTTGGAAAAACTTTTTTTATTAATTTATTCTTTTTTTTCTTTTTCCTTTTTTTTTTTTTCCACTCATTTGGATTCAAGGCTGTGAACCATATGCTCAAGTTATTCAGAAGAACTTCAAGAACTTCGACCTTGTAGTCATCACAACTGTCTAAAGGATATGCCAACAAGGATATTGTTGGCTGTTTGAAGAGAGACAATGTGCCCAACTGCACATTTTTGATTCTGCTGAAATACCTTTTTTTTTTTTTCTGGTGCATTCCAGATGGCCAACCCACAAAAGGAAATAGCTTTATTTAGCAAAGGTGGAGAGACTTTGTCATTGTGTGATGTCAGATAAGGAGAAAGAAATACTTGAGTATTACCAACATGAAAAAGACGGGAATAGACCAAGAAAAAAAAAAAAAAAAAGTGGAATAAGAAAGTGTAAAGAAAAGTTTTAACAATGAGAGGAGAATCAAGGGCACAGTTTGAGAAATAGATTGTTTGTCCCATGTGCATCTGAAAACACTTGTAAAGTGGCCTAGGGCTTCAGGTAGTGTCAACAGCTGGAGTATTCCCAGGTCTGTCTCAGTAACTCATTAAATGAGAAGGGAGGTTATTTTGTAGCCTAAAATGAGTTATTCCAAATCTGTAATATTTTCAATAATTTTTGTATTCATTTTACTCATTTCAGAATGGCATCTGTGAATATTCTGGTTCTCTCAGTCTTCAGGTGGAAACTAACTATGACCTTGCAGTAAGGTATTCAAACTAACCTTGTTGCATCACAGATTTTTTGGCAGCGAAATCATCTGCTTTATGCTTTCTAAAATTTTGCGAGAGATGCTTTTTTTTTCTTGTTAGGACATACAAGGCAGATTTATGGTATCCTAATGATCTAGTGATACATAGTCTCTTTTTGGAGTGGTTACAGTAAATTTTAGAACAAATTTTAGAACCTATATAAGGAATTCAGAAGCATCATTACAAATAGATAGGATCTTCTTGTCACATGTATAATTTTGTGACAATTGCAATTTTTGTCAAATCGCTATTTTTTTTTCCCAGAAAATTGGCATGTTTATTAAATAGCAGAGGTCTCTTTACAGAATTGTTAATCCTTGCTAATCCCTGTTCTGCTGAAGGTTGACTCCCCCCACCCTAGACATAATGCTGTTTGTGAAGACAAAGCCAATATGATTACAAGGAAATTACAGTATTTTGAGATAAAGATTTCTTGATGGGTTTTGTGCTGGCATACTGAGAACTGAATTGCTTCTGCAGATTCGGGGAGTGGAGTACATTGCTCACAGGAACTAAAAAGAAGGTAAACTATTCACAGCCCAGCAAATGAAAGGACAGGCTTCCCTGCAACCATGTGCTGCTACTTGTGTAAAAATGCATGACCAGGTGTAATCCAAACAAGGTCTCTGTGCTACGTTGTGATCTGAAATGTTACTGGAAAGTTCTGCAAACATTTGACATTTAAACAGATCTTTGTACATAGTGACTGGATTCCCTTGGCAGGATTTGTATTACATCTGCTTCACCTGGGAATCAAACAGCAGTGGAACAGCTGGCTAGGGGTCTAGGCTCAGGTCAGGGAAACTGACTGGTAGGTGCCCCAGGTATCTGATATATGAAGAAATCCCACCAGTCTGGGAGAGGTTGTGATTGTTAAGAGTTTCTCATGCTCCGTGGCCCTGCTTTGTTGTTCTGTCTTCAACTAGTTTGCATAGTGCTGAACCCATCCTGTTCCCCCACTGCTCTGCTGTCCTTGACTTTACTTCATTGTATGGATTTCCTTTCCTTTTAAAAGGTCTATCAGTTGGTATTTGTGGTATCTGGGCGTGACCTGAATGACTGAACTACTTCTTTTGATGTTCTAGTCCTACATTAGCTGTTATTTCTAGCTTGGTCCACAAGCCCAGTGCAAAGTTCTTCTAATAGAAGTGAAGGAAAAATGTGGATCTGAGAGATGTTCTGAAAGATCCATGTTTTATCATTTCCAAATGTGATTAAAGTTGGCTACACTAAAGGATGGAGTTGCACATCTTGAGTTCTGCTTTTAGGTGTGGTGTTCCAAGAGAGGTGTTCCTCTGCATAATGATGTCTAGAGATACCTTGTTGCTGATAGTCACAAGCAGAAGGAAAAAGGTGCTACCCACAAGCAGTCATCTGCACTTGGTTGAAATCATACTCTGAGTGCGTTATTGGGCGGGGAAATTTCCTTGTACCTACTTTGGAGTGATGTTGCAGAATGCACTTCGGTGTTACTGGAGGGACTGAACTTGCTGTTGTGCTATCATAGCACACTGTGAGCCTGTTCTGATTTTGTGCAAATATTTAGTATGTTGAGCCAGCTAAGAAAATAGTCAACTGTTGAAATCTCACATGCCTAAAAGCTCGTATTCCAGTAAGTTTTCTGTTTCTGCATCCTGTTTCAGAGTTGGAAACTTTTTTTGCAAAATACTGTGGGAGGTAAACAACTGTGCTTAGGAAAGCTTGATGACTACTTCCTGCTGGCAAAAGCCAACTCTTCTTTGGAATAGTGCCAGCTTTTGAAAGTAAATAACTCATATTTTTTAGCCACTCCCTAGGCTTTAGAATTCCCTCACAGACTCAGACACTCTGAGACTATTGGCATCTCTCTCGTTTTGTAATTTTAAAATAATTCCTATATATATATATAAATATATATAATAATTATATACATATGTATATATATATATTTTTCCCCACAGAAGCCTGCATCCAGGTTGGAGAAAGTTGTGAGGAAATGGCAGTGTTCTGTCTCAACCTTTTTCAGATTGACCCAACATGTGAAGGCTATTGCCAGAATCATCTGTCTCTTCCCGTAGTCATTTTTGCTTTGCTAAACAATCTGTGGGTGCCGGATAATAGTCTATGTTCACAGAGGGACAAATGATACTTATTTATTATGATATTTACATATTAGTAGGGGACTGAATCCCTTTGTGTACTAATTAAATAAATTATATGCCACTCCTCCTGTGTTGAAAGTGCTTTAAGATCATAAATTTAAGTCCCTGTCAGAGCTCATAACTCAGATTGGACCTTAATATAATAGATAAGATGAAATAGAAGAAATAGTTGCTTAACTCAGTTTTGTGTGAATGAATCAGTTTTTAATATAGTAATTCTTTCATTTTAGTTGGTTGCCTTTTTTTTTTTTTTTTTGCTTTTGGCAGTCAGAAATGGTGAAATCTCTAGAATGAAATGAAATCTATAGAAATCTATAGAGTCTAGTAGAATGAGAATTTACAGAACGTTGGCCCAGATGCAACTAGACTATCCTTGTTTGCCTTTTTTTTTTCCTTAAAGCATAGAAAATTTAGCATAACTCTACATTTTACCCTAGTGCTCATCAGTCAACATCAAGTTTGTACCTAAGTGTACTTTCCAGAAATATGCAAGGTATATTATTTACTTTAGATGCTTCAGTATTATGAGAGAACAAACTGCTAAGCATGATATGTTCAACACTGATACAATTAGTTTATTTTGAGTGAGGATTTTTTATTTTACTGTAGCTGGAAGTGAGTAGAGATGATAAAGAGGTCTCTCAGGTGAGTACGAGTACAGTGAAAGATGTTTATATGGATGTATTGAAGGATACTAATTGCAGAATGAATGGATGTTGTTTCCAAAAAGAATTTTAGAAAATTTGACTCCAATTCTTCATAATGTTTGTTCCTCTCTGTCCTTACAGAGATTTTAGATGGCAAATAAGATAGCAACAATTTCTTAAGCTTATCCCTTAATATTCTTTTTCTTTCTTTGGCAACATGATCTGTTGTACCTGTATGCTTGGTGGAGGCACCACGCTCATCTGTACTGTGTTGCAACTCTCATGTAAACTTTTACATGATATCAGTTGATAGGTTGCCAGAAGAAAAGGATCCAGTTATTTACATGAGGTTATTTTTAGGGTGATTTATCACACACTAGTTTTGCAGGCCTGATTCCATAGTATTTTTTCCCTTCTGAGGACACTACAGAGATAGCAAAGTGCTCCCACGTTAAAATGTTACACCTTCACACAGATTTAAATGACTGCACATTGTTCCAGACCCTGGAAACCTTAACTGTTCAAACATTAACAGAACATTTCTTTAAAAAATATTTTTGTATGTGAAGTTGTCATGGCTAGTCTATTGGTTAGTTTGAATTGGTTCAATGTCGTTTAACTTGAGTAAATTGTGTTTACAGTTTTTAAATAGCAAGATGCAAACCCACTGCTGGATGATACTTTTTCATAATACAAATCTCCACTGATTTTGTGACTTTGGGGTTTATTTTTATTTTGAAGGGCATTTCAGTGAGCTTACTACTTGTAGTAAGTAGTAGTAGTTTGTTACTTTAGTTTTTAATCTAGAATAATTGATAATAACAATGAAAGCAAGTTTTTCATATATAAAAAAATATTGTGAGTTGTTGTTCTGTTCATAATTGCAATAGTAAAATTTGAGTGTGTGAAAATGAAAAGTAATTTTTATTCAAACTACACTTTCTGGAGATGTGTTTTATTCTGTGGCATGTTTTGCCAGTGGGCTGAGGAGCTCGTCTGCCTTCCCGAGACTGCGAGGTCCCCTGCTGGCTACTGTGGTTCCACGCACGCGGCTTGTCGCTTCCTGCAAATGCAGCACCAGAATGACCCCAGAAGTGCTGGAGCTGCGTCACTCCACAAAACAAACGCTGTGTTGATGCTGCTTCAGGAATGGAATCTCTTCAGGCGGTCAGATATGTCTGAGGAAAGCTTTCCGTCAATCCTAAGTCTCTGTTTCCGTTTGTTCATGTTGTGCAATCATGTCTCCAGAGAGGCAGAATAACAATTTTACCTAGTGATAAAAAGGGCAGGGAGGTACTGCTTTGTATAGCAGTATGGAGGTACTCCTGTTTGTATAGCGCATTAGAAGGTACAGCATTTTTTTTTTTGCTTATGAATTAAGCTGTAGTCATGGCCTCTGCAGAGTGTGATGTTAAGGTGTGTAGGGAATATGAATAGTAGAGATTCTGAGTTAATCAGTTATGGAAAACATCTGGAAACAGAGATGTAGGGAGGACAAATGAGATAAATGACTCTCCTTGTCCTTCACACAGCTGCTTGTTCTGCTATGAGGCTTTCTCAGATGCATTGTGTACTGTGAAAAGAAGTGCGGTTTAAGAATCATTTTAATTAACAGCTTACATTCTCACTGAATAAAAATGCTAGTAAGCTTCTCTGTTCACCCAAACCTCTGTCTATCTGCTGTGCAATGTGCTGAAGGTATATCCTTAATCCCTCTGTAAGGTTCTTTAATTTATACAAGTGCAGTTCCAATACACCTACTTCTTAAATTTGATTGTCATGACAGTCCAGCCTTTGAAAACAAATACCAAATGAATATCTGTAATGTAGGATGGAGATGTTTAGTCAGTGTGGTTTACAGTTACATCCTTCATTTCAGTTTAGTAGTTTGATTGAGATAAAAGACAGACACTTCTGCCTTTAGGAGAGACAGCAGATACAAGCAGAAATGTACCTCAGTTGCTCGTCTCTGTTAAAACAAACTTTTATAACATTGATAAGACACTGCAAAGAGTACTTGGAATACATTGGCTAATTTTTAAACAGAAGTTACCAACAAATCTACTGCTAACAATCTAGGTACCAGTACAATCTAGGCTTTCTTATTTTGTTGCTTTTAAAATATAAAAATATAGCGTAATTCTTACATTTTCATGTAGGGTGTATTGTCATCTTTCTTGATGGGTCAATGATGTTTTTCTCAGTTACTCTTGGGGCTCACCCGGACTTTCTTGAGTTTGAAAGAAAATGCAGTGTTTTAGGCAACAGAAACAAATTAATTACTCTGGTTAAGCTGAACTCTGAATTTATATTGTAATAGCTATTGGAGGTAACTATCTATATGCACATTTCCATCCTCTAGTTAGTGTGAGGTAATCTCAAACCCAGAGATACTTCGTAGTTACTTCTCAGGTGTCTGCATTCTCAGTCCTTTCTCCAAATGCTAGGGAGCAATAATTTAGGAATTTGCACATCTATGTACAGTCATCATGTACAGCTTGATTTTTTTCCCACTAACTGTTTGTCAGAAATAGTATTTGAAATCTAATGCAGAGGTGAGATATTGTTCTTTACTGGGGAAAAGGACCATTCTTTAAGATAACGAACTCTGTTAGTCTAAATCGAATGCATTAAATGGTTTACTGATAGGTGCAACCTGGCCCTTACAAGTTTCTAACTACTTTCTTCACAGTAGTGGAGACTGCCAATTTTAAGAGAGAATTTGATCAGTTTAGGAACAGGATTGAATGGAGTATCTGTAATTAGACAAGTTGGGGATTATTGACCCAGGTTCTTTCCAGGCCTGACCCTCCTTCTTTGACTTTGTCAAACACGGCATTGTAACATTTGGATCATCTGGACGCAGAGCAGTGTGCCCCAGTTAACAGAAGCCCCTGTATTCTGTGGTAAGTGAAAAGAATAATGGGCAAGATCCACCCTCCTGTGTAAGGAGTGCCAAGGTATGCAACCTGGATCCCCTGGGTAGTATTACTGCCCATCCACAGGGAGGTGGGATTGCTAGTGCTTGGGCTCTTTAAACCTTGGAGCAACTGAAGACTGTGTAGTTTAGAACTATTTTAAAAGCCTGCAAAACATTAATAACTGCTGCATAAAATATTTAATGTTTTAACCTTTCTGGCCATCTTCTGGCCACTGTGATCATGATGTGTTAGTATGTAAATTAAAGGTTTTATTCTCCCATGCTATTTTGTATGAGATTGCAGAACTTTTTCAGTGCTTACATTCTTCTGTTTCACAGGAATATATCAAATCACATTTATGGAAAATAGATCTTAGGCAAATTGCTTGTTTTAATGAGTCTTTTACTTTGGTTGATTAAAAGTAGCTAAAAGTAGCTGTATCAACATAAGGAACACAGACTTCTATACAGTGCTTGTTTCTCTACTTTCTTGTCTAAACTAAGTCACAAATCTAAAATATTTTGGTGGCTTGTGTTTATTTAGCAAGGAGATGCATCAAATATATGAATAAAAGGTTATTAGAAATGATGGGGTGATTCAAAGTTAGTAGGGCAAAGCTTTTGCTCGCAAAATGAGGCTGGAAGGAATTTCCTATGGCCATCTAATCTGAGTTTCTTGTAATAGAGATGCAAACAGTTTCATTAAAAAATGATTATTAAATCTTAAATCTAAAATCTCATGGCTTGAGCTAAAATAGATGTATAGAAATATAGTCTCCTTATCTCAAGTGATAAATAATTCAGCACGCTTGCTAGGTAAACTGCAATAGGAACTAATTGCTAATTGCCATGTTTAAAATGGACATTATTTTCTGCTTCAGTTTATTAAGCATTAGCTTCCAGCCACTGCATCTCAGATACCTTTGACTGCTCTTCTTACCTGAAATTTTCTCTCTGGACCAATAGCCATTTTAGGCCTGAAAAACATGTGTTCAGTGTTGCACCTTTAGCTGCCCCAGCACACTGAGGAAAGGTACCCAAATGGAGTTAGTTCATTTCAGCCCTCTCCCCTCCCCTTCCTTTCACATTCCTTCAACATCCCCATCCTGCAAAAGGCAGCACATGCCGTGGCTAATCTGCTGCAGCAGCGCACACACACAGCTTGTCTTGCTGCTGCTCCACAGAATGTGCAACAGCTGAGCTCCACTGAACCACCCCCGCTCCGACAGGCAGCACTTGTTCAAGTTTCTCCTCCAGTAATCTTCATATAATCTTTGGAAGCTAGTTCCTTAATTATTCTGCTTCTCTTTTTAAGTTTAGCTCAGTTTAGTGAACTGCTCAAAAGATACTCGTGTAAAAAAATACATAGTGAAAATACGTAAAACCTGATTTCCTTTGGAATCCAGGCTGAATATATATGAAAATGTTCTGCAACACTTAAGAAGTTTGAGTTGCATTAATATATATAGCATGTATATTAATATCTTGTTAGGAAACCCTACTTCAAATTTTACAAGAAATTCATATATTCATTTTGGAAAACTATGAAAGTCAGTATGACTTAAAAATCTAGTACGTTCATAGTTCTTCGTGTGGAATATACCACGCTAATTCAGTAAACAAATTGTTCTAGAGGTTAGGAGAATTGAATATACCATCCTGATTTTGTGAAACATAACAGTCTTAGTTAAAGAAGCATTTCCTTTGATAGAGGCTTGGATTTTACCTTAAAATGCATTATATACAGCAAAATAACACTACATCAAAAAAATTGCAAGGCTGTACTACTATCTTAAGACCTCTCTTCTGCCTTTAAGCTTAGTTTAAATTAGCTAGTAGGTTTAGAAGAATGGGGCTGACAGATGAAACATGCTTAATTTCATTACGAAATGAGGCTAAAGGAGGCTCTGAAAGGGATTCTCCAGTGTGATGTATTTGTGGTTGACTGCACAGATGAGACAGAAAAGAGCCTTAAAGCCAAACGAATTTTCAAGTAGAGAGAGGGCAAGAGCAGGGGAACTGTGTTCCTGCCTTGGTATAATGGTGAGAATGGGTGATCTGCGAGCAAATTCTCATTTTGATTTCCTCTTGCCTGGTGTGCAGAGCCATACTCCCTGCACTACATTCCAGTTCTGCTGTCAGTACAAAATTACAAATTTTGTCTTGGAATTTTTCTGTAACATTCACCATGGTAATATGTGGGTACTTGAGTAACATTGTTTTCTCTGAAAAGCAGTTGGTGGGGAGGGCTCTAAAATATCCATTGTTAGCAAGAAGTAGACATAGGTAGTTTAATGTCAAAGGCACCAACTATTGTTGACTGCCTTCTGTGAGACGTCTGGAACATGCCTTCTCAGACCATCTGGCATTATATATCACTGCATTATGTTCAAATCACTACAGTAATAACTACACTTCCAGCTGTAAATGCTTGGGACTTCCATAAATGCTTGGGACTTCTGTATTTCAGATCCTGAGTCTCAAGTTTGATATGTAGGGAGAGAAAAAAAAAAACATATCTGGAGTATTATGGCATAATTGAATTCATAATTCAGTTGATATGTTTTCAGATGGAAAGGAAGCCAGCTAGTAATACTTGGTTGTTTGGATGATAGACACTCCATTCTCACCCTGCAAACCACTGCTTGTATTTCTGCCTGACCAGAGGTAATTCAGTGATGTAAGACCCAGCGCTTCATGTCACTCTGCAGGAGGGGCATGAGGCTAGCGCAAAGATGGTTCTGCCAGGCCTGCCCTCTGTGGTAGCAGATACTGACAATCGTACCAAGTAGATCATATCTTCAGCAATTTTGTCTTAGAATTAGGATGCTGTTTACTTAGCACATAGAGCCCCATTCCTGCATTTTTCATTTGTTAATTTCCAGATGTGTTTCTGCTGTTTCTGCATTCCTACCTCTCAACGTAACTGTGAGAGCCCCTTCCTAGAAAATAACTCTGAAGTGCAAATAATCATTAACAAATGAGGCAGGGGTCTTTTCTAAATGTTTTTTTTTCCACACTATAGTTCATTGATTTCTGCCTACAGTGGGTTTCTCCCATGAAGAAAGGTCCCATGGGGAAAATGCACCTAGGTAAGAGCAGACTTTCACAGGTGACAAGATAACTGTGGGATTGTCTAGCTTGGGTACTCCCTGTTTTCTTGATGTTTAAATTTGCAATCTTATTAATATCTCAAGCTGTGATGATTATATGATTTCTAAATGAAAAAAAAAAAAAAAAAGGAAACAAGCTATAGTGTTTACTGATGCCTAGCAAGGGATATTTAAGCATAATGTAATAAAGCTTACACATTTGCCTGTAATTTGAGTCCCTGCAGTAGTGCTTTGGCATTGTCTCTGTGGACCATCAGGGAAGGACGTGAAGTGTTTCTGTTTCACACCTAGGAATCAGGAGTGTTTTGTAGGCCCCAAACTGTAAATTCCATATCATTGAGCTCTTGTTCTGGTCTCTTAGGACAAAAATTTCCAAACCCCATCTCCCCTTCTTGTGCTGTTCTTCCCTATAGTATTTTAGCTTGCTGATTCTATTTAAAAGTAATCCCCTCCCAACACGCACAGACTGGCTGCCTTTAGCCTAGGTCTGTTCCCTGATCCAGTTTAGCACACAGCTCCACAAAACAGCTACTTTGGCATAATTAAGGAGGCATCAGAGAATCTAAACAAATGGTGGGAGGAAGAGCTGTTTAAAATAAGAACTTTTACCAGAACAGGTGAAGTTCCGCAGGTTCAGCAGGTCATGCTTGGTACCCGTCAGTGCAGTGCTGGTGCTCTAGGGAGCACCTCCTCCTGGCTCTGCAAAGGGGGCTGCAGGGGCACCGTTCATTCTGTGTGCGACAACGCATGTGCAACCCCACACCTCTGGGCACCCAAACTGCAGCTTTCCTTGCTCCTCATCACCTCGTGAGCTATGACTCACAGAAATTCAACGATAAGCAGGACAGAGTGATGGGTCCTACTGAGCAAGAGCTGTACGTCCTTCAGCTTTGCTTCCCCATTTTAGGGAGCTCTCTTCAAAGAGCATAGGGCCTGCAGCACAGGTGCCTGCCACTGCCTTGTCTGGACTGCTGAAAGGAGAAGACAGAAAGTCTCAGCTGTGTTTGCTTAATATGCAGAAGTTAGTGGGGAAGGGTGGAGAACAAGCTGCACATGAGGAGACTTCCTCCTCATGCACAGGGAGCAGCAACCATCACCTGTGCATAGATCTGCTCCTTACTGCAGGGCATGAAACAGTCCAGCTGGTTCTACACAGAGAAAATCCCATTAAATTTAACCTTTTTCTGTGTTGATTATGTTGATATTATAGCAAAACCTGTATCATCCAAATACACATCATTTGCAGTGGGGGGTTCACTGCAAGTCAGATGCGAATTCACCTCAATTCACTGCACTGGAGTCTTAGCTGTGGGAGTGATTTGTGCCTTGTGGCAGAAGCTCAGAATAGGTGTTCCCATGATCCCTCTTGACCCAGCACCTTCACGTATTTTTTTAACCTAAACTTTCTCCCTGGATCGTACTCAGGAATTCCACTTTTGCTCTCGATAGTAACAAGGAGATTCAGGAAAGCACAGGCATTCTGCACGCCAGATGGTCCCACACACCGGCCCCCATCCGCAAGCTGCGGCGCTGGGCGGTGCCAACTGCGTCGGCCTCCCGAGGGCCATTTGAAAGGGGCGCGGCGGCGAGGGGCGGGACTAATCTCGCTGCGCCGTCACGTGGCGCACATGAAAGCGGCGGGGCGGGGCTAACGCGTGTCGTCGTCACATGGGGCACATGAAAGAGGAGCGGCGGCGAGGGGCGGGGCTAACCCCGCGGCGCCGTCACGTGGCGCACATGAAACGGGAGGGGCGGGGAGAGGGGCGGGGCTAACCCCGTGGCGGCGTCACGTGGCGCACATGAAAGGGGAG
>VZSV01000257.1:168497-181608 GCA_013398735.1 Nothocercus julius | reverse complement strand
ATACTTTCAAGAGGCCGGCATCTTACTGGTTAAGGAAAGGTAAGATCTGGAGGTAATCATCTGCTCTATATTCTGCAATTTTTTTTTTTTTTTTTACAGTTATGCAAGTGGTACATACATTTGCATTAATACAGTTGAAATATACTAGAAGTGTTTAAGGTATTATTTAACATTTTCTAAATTACCTCTTCTTTTGGGCATCTCCACTTCTGTATTCAAATGTGGTCAAACTGGAGTTTGTGGTGCCTGTGCAGGAAATCAGAAAGCATGTTGAATGCTTGGCCTCATTTCTTGTGTTTCCTGACTTAAAGGGAGAACCCTTCTCAGTAAAGGAGATTGGCAAAGGAAAACTTTCTTTTGAAGATGTGCTTTAAAATCATTACAACAGTAGCAGGAGAATCATATAAAGAAGATCGTTTTTCTGTATTTCTTTGGCTGCTTATTGCTTAAACCTAAGGTCATCAGGGAGCTTTGATCTTCTTGGATATCCAGAAGAGAGTCAAAATTTGCACTTCATTGCATTTATCCCATTGGTGGAACTTTGTTTATGTTAGGATTGAGTTATTAGTGCTCAGGAATGGCTTCTGGTGGCGTAGGGTATCCTCTTCACAGCAATGAATTGCTTGTAATCTTTTTTTTTTTTTTTTTTCTTTTCATGCTGCTTTAAAAGACTTTTGTTGCACTTGGCTTCAAGATGAAAAGGCAGTTTCTGAAGGTTGATTAGTTGTCTGTTATGTTTCAGATACAAATACACCCTTAAATATGTAGCTTAATATATGCAGACTTCCTAGACTTCCCATACCCATGTTCCTCTGTGCATTAATGTAAGAATTCCTGTTTTGTGAAGCTGCTGGCCATCTTAAGCTGCTGATTTGTGTGTGTGTATGCATAAGCTGTTTTATCACCTTGTATCACTTTCATTAGTAAACAAGCTGAAGAATGGGAAGGAGGTGACTGGTCTGACAAGGAGGGGGCATGTCTTAGACTGCAGCCATGGTTTGAGTACAACTATTTAATTAGCTGTACAGGCATGTACATTGCAAGTATGTGCCTCCTACTGTGACTTTATTACATGTGCTTAGTAAGCAGCTGCTGATTGTTGTGTTTGAAAAATCACTTTTAATCTGAGAAAAACCCCAATTTATGCAGTTTGTGCCAAGATCTGGTTTCTTGATTTGAACCTTTTGATGCTGGCTTGCCTTTTTTTTTTTTTTTTTTTTTAAAATAAAAGTGGATTGTGGGTGGGGAGGGGGGAGCGGACTCCTTTACTCTTCTATTTCTCCCCATGCCTTCCCCTTTCCAAATGTAGAAGAGAGTCTAACCAAACTTTCCAATGAAATCACCTTTGGAACAGAAAGTTTCCAGCCTTAAACAATCCACTTGGGTGACAGAGCTGGGACTATCTGTTTTGGAATTGCGGAAAGTGCTCTGTTCCACTCTTGCCATAGATACATTAATTCTACCCAAACTTGGCCATCCTGGGAGACAACTAGCTGTGTCTGGCAAAGGCTGCCATGTGTCTAATGGTGTCACCTTTGAGCCCTGGTAGGTTTTACCTAACTAGCAAAGTCTGTATCCCATAGCTAAGACATCCATACATCTATATGCACAAACAGCTGTGCAGTGTGCCAGCTGTGCATACTGGTGCTACCTGTCCCTGCCATGCCTCAGCCTGGCCTCTCCCTGCTGGCTTTGGAGACATGGGCAGTGTGTTCATGTACCTGTTGCTGCCTTGCTCTAGGCAGGTGGATTTCTCCAAAGCTGGTCTCTTAACAGTGAGGTGGCAGGAAAGTGTGCTGGTTTCCACTATAGCATTTTGTTTTGTGAGGTCCTGCATACTGTCTTTGGGTCTCTGGGAGCAGGCACTATCTTGCATGCGTCAAGGCTGGAGGGGAGTGACTGGTCTGGGTGCTATGGTGGCCAGTTCCCAGGATGGCTGGGAGCAAAGGAGGGAGCCTGTGGAGCAGCAAGACAGAGCTGTGGTGTGCAGGGCTTGGGGAAGCCAGAGCTGGAGACCTGGTGCTCAAGGCAAGGTGCCCCTGTCAGCAGGATTTCTCCTGCATCCCAAAAGTGACTGAGGAAAAGACATTACAAAGTAGGAATTGCAGAAAACTTAAGGTATGCTTCCTTCTTTTTCAAGAAAGGCTATAAGGTATGCTTACTTGTCTTGAGAAACCTGCACTGCACTCTTCTCACTGGTTTATAACGTTCGGTGCTAATCTTCTCTGCAAGTTTTTGATATTTGGGATTTGCAGACTTTTCCATAGTAGAAATGCAGGGTGACTGTGTCAGAATGAGATAAATTTCTCAATGGTGTGTGTTTTGTGTATGTGCGGATGCCACTGAGCTGAATCTCCCCAAATAACAGAAATCAAAGGGCTCTGATCTTTCTTTTCACTGTCTTATCTTCAGTTCGCTAATGGGAAAATGCAGAAGGCTTTTGAAATCTTTCAGACTGTTGTAGTATGAAATGTAGGCCCCTGATATGCAGCACCCAGCCAATATGCATGTGCAGGTGTGTGTAATGTTTGCAGTGTGATTAAATTAAGAGTATACCAGGACTAATCCACCAAAATACCTTCTTTTTGAAGTCTGTTTCAGTATTTGTATTGGAGGCTTAGATACTAGTGTCCAGGAGCCTAGAGATATGCCAATGGTAAAAATATGGAAAGAAACTGTGGTCCTTGTCAGCAAAAGGTTTGAGGAGCTATGGTAGTATCCTGAAAGAATTAAGCTCTAATCGACTCATTCATAAGATATTAAGTATCCTTATTAAACTCAACTGCTGGTTCACTTTTTTCACCTCCTCATGGTGAATAAAATTTTTTGAGTAGCACAGCCACTGCCTCTCAGATCAGAGGCTCACATGTTGAAGCTGGCAGTGCTAGAGGCTAGTTCCTATCTGTGTGACAGCATTTTTAATTTAACAGGACCGGCTTTGATGTTCTCAAATATTTATAGGCAGCTTTGGATCACTGCAGTGTGTATTCTTTTTAACTGGAGCAGAAGTTCCTCCTCACACAACAAGCTTTCTTTCTCTCTGTTTATTCTTGGGTCCTCTTTGGATTTGCAGTCATTTGAGTGGTTTCATGTTGCAAAAATACTGTTTCTGTGGGGGAGGAGCCACTTGGGGGGGGGGGGGGGTTGTGTGTGGGTTTTTTTTTTTTTTTTTTTTTTTTTTTTTTTTTTTTTTTTTCTCTCTATTTTCTGCAGCATGGGCTTAGTCTGGCTAGGAAGTCACAGCTTCTTGTTTGAGCCTTGCTGAAGATGCCTATGTTGTAGAAGAGAAATCTACTGAAACGGACTCTAAGCAAAATGTAGCTGTTGTGAATACCTGTTTTTTCTGGGAGCTCAGGTCCTTGTGTCCACGTCAGAGCAGACCTGGTCTGTCTTGTTCAGGAAGCTGTTACTGGCTTGACAGCGGGCCTTCTCTCACAGGAAAAGACACAAGTATCTCTCCGATCTTTCAAAATTTCTCTCTTAAAATCAGGCTATAATCATGGTTTATAATTTAAAGAGGAACTGAAAACTTGAGGTCAGGCTCTCAGTGGGAGCTGGTCAGAAGTTATGGAAAAAAATTTAGTTGGAATTTGCCGATTTATTAAAATGAACCATTCTACTCAGATGGTTTGACTTATGACACTGATGAAACTTGGGCAAAAATCTTAGAGAGCTGAGTCAGCTACCAGCCAAATCTCTTCCTCTTCAGTTTTTTTTTTTTTCCTTGCAGAAACTCTCTGGGACTCCAAGGTTATTGAACGTTCCTGTAGCTGGGGCTGGGTGGAGGGCTGAGACCTTGTTTCCTTTCAAAAAGAACAATGTGTTTTTCTTTGCCACTTCTGCCCTGCTAGTTTGGATATCCTGGAAAGCCTGGTTGTGATGTGAACCTTTGCCTTGATGGTGCCGCACAAGGAAATGTGTATGTGATATGAAAGTTTCTTCAGACTAACTTTGGTGATAAGCTTCCATCTCTTCCTTTTTCTGCCACTTTACTGCTTTATCTTCTCAGCTCTCTCTTGGATCCCATGTTGACTACTTGGTCCTAGAAAAAATGTCCCAGTCACCTGAGTTGGCAGGACTGTTTCTCTTCCTAAACTTTTCCATATGGCTGCTGAAGTACAGGCCAACTTCTTCATGCTGTTTATTGAGCTTTGCTTTTGTTTTGAAGTTTGGTTTGTTTCACTCCATATGATGATCTCCTGTATTTGCTAACTAGGATTCTCTTCTCATATGCTTATCTGGGAATCTGTTATCTGAGTAGCAGACTTTTCGTGTATTAATTTGAGTACTCTTAAAAAAAAAAAAAAAAAAATCTGTCTTTGAGTGGTGATAACTTTTCTACTGCAGGCCATGCGTTGGAGCATTTGTGGGCTTTGACGTTGCTGTCATAGATGCACTCATCTGCTGATGCAGCCTATTCTAGTACAGCAAGTGAAATCAGTTATGTCACTGACCACATAACTAAACAGTGCCGGAAAGCAACTGCAGGAGAAAGGAACTTGATCATCCACACCATGCATATATCCATTTACCCAGATTATTTGCTCCATTGTGAATCTTATGTTGCCACAAGCAGTTTTACAGCATAAGAAAGTACTACTAGCAAAATCTGTTATCAAAAAATCTGTAAGAAGATATGGACCTGTCACTTTTTAATGCATTGGGAGTTTTTCTAAATGAGCAGACCTTTACTAACACACAAAACTAGACAAATATATGCTACTTTTTCTCAAACAAAAAATGTCCACGGCATCAAAAAAAAAAAAAAAATCACTTTCAGCTAACTGAGAGAAGATGCACGTGGAAAGTAAAACAGCATTGTCTCATCTCCCGGAAGCTGGTGTAGACAACATCAAACATAAAATTGCTAGTATGAAAGAATTATGGAAACATAAAGACACAAGCTGCAAGGGGGTGATACACATGTGTGGGCTTTTTAAACAGCTCTGCAATATCTTCCTGAGAAAATAAAAAAAAGTACCCCCAGAGTGGGTTTTTCCTTTTGTTTGGAAGGGGGGAGGTGTGTGTGTGTGTGTCTCAATTCATAGAGAAGCTTGCAAATCACTTTAAGTCTAGACCCTGTAAGTTCTAAAACATTTGGAGGTGTTTGCGCAACCTAGATACAAGTTTGCTTTTTTTAATCTATTGGCAAAACTGTGAAGATTGAAGAACCAATTCTAGACACTTGTCACTTTGGAATCAGCAGCACCAAACCTGTGGCTCAAACTTCACTGTAGTTTTAAGTTTAACTTTCAAATACCTTAAGGTCAATAGAAAGTGTGTTGTAATTTGGAAACTATTATGTGTCTTCAAGGCTGTGAGTAGAGCTTCTTTTGAAATTCCTCAAGGAGTTTTGAAGTATGGCTTTTTCTGTCTCTTTCTACTCCAAATAACATAAATTTTAATATAGGGTTAAAAACAGCATTGGTAGAAGGGAGAGGGACAGTTGCTCCTCATTGCTACTCAACATGGAAATTAATAGCAGTCAGTATCCAATACTAAGGTCAAGCTGCAAGTAAAAAATAAAATGTTTTGATTTTGGCTATGTAGAGCAATGTTTTCAATTTATCCAACTTCACTGTTGCTGATTTAAGATCAATTTTCCAGGCTGGAAGCTGCCACAAATGCAGTAGCCTCTCACTTGGTCCTGTTGTGCTGGCTCTTGTTATGAGGAAGCAGCAGACAGTAACATATGTCTACTTCAGTGCTAATGCAAAGAGAATTTTTAGAAGTTGAATAGAAATGATTTTCAACCCTTAACTAATTTCTGATTGGTGTCTTTGACTTTGAATTGTGATTGATGAAGCTAGGAAAGTATTTGTTTCCTGTGTAATGATATGACACATGACTTCTGATGAGAATGGTGATAATGAATAACTTATTAGATAGACTTTTGCTGGACTAGGTTGCATTGCCCAGGAAGCTTGAGTATATTTTTAGTAGTTTTACCAATTGATGCCCAATCGTGAAATCTAATCTTAATAAGCATATTTCAGATAAAATGATTACTGTAGTCTTCGGAACAGAATATACACTGATACTGTATGTTCTGGAGACAAATTTTGAAAATATTCTTAAAGGCAAACTGAGAGCTAGATTAGGACGTGCAGTTCAGTTAGAAAATGGTGAGAGGAGTAGTAGTAGTCCTGAGTACCTGCCAAGGCAGGGAAGGGTCTTTACTTTTTAATAGCGTTCTTGGTAGAAGGAAAATGATAAAAATTGGAAGAATAAAAGGAGCCTGAGTAAGCCTTAAGCAGTTGCTGTTATATAACTCAAGCTGTAAAAACTTAGCAGCTGGAGAATACCCTTTAGCACTATTTCTGCCTTCAGAAGCATGGTAGTTACAGCTCCTCTGCTTTAAGGGGCAGCAGTTTGTGATAGAGGAATCTAATCTTTCTATCAATACAATAATGCAGCATATCCATGCTAAACTAGCATTCCTTTTCTGATCACAGAATAGTATTTCCTGGCTTGAGAGGGAATCTCCAAGTGAAATTTTTTTTTTCTCCTCCTTCCTGTTAGTGATATATGGAATTAATGCCATAAATTGTGCCTCAGGGAGAAGGGGATGGTTTTATTTACCTTGTCAAACTCAATGTAGAGACTACCAGAAGAATATGGCTGATTAAAGAAAAGCTTTTGAGAGACAAAAATCACTTGTATGTTTGCATAGATAATACTTTTGTTTAAAAAAAATATAAAAAAAGATGCAGCATTTTCAGTGTTTCTCCCAGTTGACCCTTTACTAAAGAAGGCTTGTACAGATCATCTTGAAAGCACTTAATGTACTGCTTGATCAGGACTTTATTGATACTTTTTTTTTTTTTTTTGACTGCTCATTTAGAAATCTGTCGGTGAAATGCTCGCGCAGATGGTATGGGGTAGCTGACAGTGAACTAGGTGAGTTATTGGGAAGTGAATAAAATGGATCGATTAGGACAGAACACATGATGTGCTTTGTTACAGGTGAGCATATGCTGCCTATCTAAAGTGCTAGAATGAAAAACTTTTAAATTGTCCATGTTTTAGGAAAATACTAAAAATGTTTTCTGATGTTGGCGTGTTTCTGTCTTCCCTGTCTCTTATTAGCTGATAAGAAATTGCATCTCATGTCGAAGCTCTAGGATCATATTTCTATAAGTAGGTAGTGGGTGAAAACTTCATTCAGGCTGCCTGAAACTTGGCAACTAATCCTGGCAAAACAGCAGAACTTCCCTGCTCTTCTCCAAAATGCAGGTTGCTTTTCTAAGCCTGCTTCCCTGCTCTTGGAGGTGAAGTGGCTGGTGCTGTCCAGGCAGCCTGCTTATGGAGGTCTCTGCTGCACACTGTAGGCTGGGGCATAGCCATGTAAGTCCTGATGGGTGAGAGGGTGTGATATTGAATAAGGATGTGTGTGAAGAATGAAAGCATCTGGGCTTGACCTGTTGTTTGTTTCCTGAGGTCTTACTCTTGTTCTTGTACTTTTCTACCAGACTTCAATTATAAAGTTATTTTGGTTGTCTTGGATAAGAAAAGGTTGTATCTATAACTTGCCTTCAGCAAAATTGCTTTTTTCCCATGCTTTTGTTGTCCTAGTGTTTCATATCCTGTGTCTGACTTGGATGTTGCTGAAGAACTAGAAACAAAGAACAGGTCTTTAGCCATGCAAATAAGGAATGGAAACTGGCACCGATTAAATTAGTATCTTTTTATGCTGTTTAGAAAGAGTGAGTATGAAATAATGGAGAATAGGTAAGAACAAGTGGGAAGAGGTGAATGTCTGTCTGAGATGAAAGTATTAAGATCTGAAAGTTTTTCTTCCAGGGTATTTGTTGGAAAGGGATACAAGATTCTCTGACATGGGAGCTGATGAATGTCAGTAGACCTTTGGTTATGATGCCACTTGGGGAAAAGATTAGCTTTGTGGGATAAGTGTCGTTTATAGAAGAACTGTACTGCAAGGTATCTTTCAGCCATGCTTTTGGTTACACTGTGTGATTTTCTTTTTTAACCAGTAGAATTCCTTTAGGATTAGTCTTGGGATCAATTTTGGGATTATTAATCTTGGAGTAAAATGTATAGCATACCTCTAATTTTTATGGTGCAGCTTTGTTGTCTTTGGCCTTGTGCACAGATAATTGCATGGCTCATGATAACAGGTTGCTATCTAATGTGTAAAATAACAAGTAGAGAACATGAGCAGGCAGAGAGCATAATTGCAATGGCTAAACAGCTCAGCAAATAGTGTTGTGTACTGATCTCTGGTGTTTGAGGTGGGTATCTTGGCAAGCAGTGCTTCAAGATTATAGCATGGCTTGAGGGGTCATTAGGCTCTATTCTGAGGGGGTGTGTGGGGGGGTGTGTGTGTGTACAAACCTAAATCCTGTTAGATGAGTGAAGAACTTTTCTTTTAAAAAAAAAAAAAAAAAAAAATCTGCTCTGAGTACTGGGTACATTCCATCTAGACTGTGGGGTACTCCAGCCTTAGGCTTCTAGTGATTATGACATGAGATAAAATTTATATTAATAAATGAAAATAAAACCCTTCTAAAATACTTGGTTTACTGTCTGTATTACTGCAAAACTGTAGAAGATAGAAAGTTGGAGTACCCAAGCAATGTGGTTGTTTTTTTTGTTTGTTTGTTTTTTAACCCTTTATAATGGACTGTACAAAAAGTCCATGGTGAGGTTGTTCTTGAACAGGCCTGTGGTGGAACTCTGTGTCTTAAATAAGTTTCTTTAATTTTTGACATCTATTGTTCTGTAATAAATACAAGCATCAGCTACAGCATCTGGGAACATTCAGATGAAATGAATGGTCGGGTGCCTGGATTCACAGAGGGTTGGTATGTACGAGTGTTTGCCTCTTGCCTGCCTTTGGAGCATATTAAATTTGTGTAGAAGTTCAGAGATGAAATTTGGTTTTGGGGTAAGATAATAGTTCATGATTCATCTGTGTGAAAGAGACTGAATAACCAGTGTTGACAGCCTTTAGTGTACTGTAGACCTTTATAAAAGATTCTCTTTACTGAAAGAATCTAAGCTGTAAATCACTTTACATTCTTGATTAGATGCTTTACATTCTTAATTTAAATTTGTGGCTCTCTAGAAAGCTTCAAGTTATTTATTTGAACAGTTGAGTTGAAAACAAGAGAAGAAAAAAATGAACCTCTAATGCGGAAATTAATTCTGAGTTGTTGCACACTTGCAAATGGTGAGGAGGAAGCTTTGGTTTGTTTTAAAATTTTGATCCATTTAGTTTTATGCAGGCAGGATGTGTCTGGTATAAGCTAGATGCCTTTTTTATAGTTAGGTGCAGAAGTGCAGTTAGGCAATTACAAGGAGGGAGAGCTTCTTATATGGGAGCCTCTTTAAGGTAATGCCTTGTTTCTAGTCCTTTGACATGGACCAGATTTAAAAGGATGCTGAAGGGAAATTACAAGTTATTTAAAAATCTTGGCATTCTTACCCAATCCTATTGTTTCTGTCATACAGAGAATAATTACTGATGTCTGAGTCATGGTTTTCCTTCA
Source organism: Nothocercus julius (assembly GCA_013398735.1). Taxonomy (NCBI): domain Eukaryota; kingdom Metazoa; phylum Chordata; class Aves; order Tinamiformes; family Tinamidae; genus Nothocercus; species Nothocercus julius. Next base: position 172,096 of record VZSV01000257.1, on the reverse strand, counting down.
TGATGATACTGTAGATTTGTCATGTTCCTGATATTTCACAGTAAGTTATGTTCCAGATGGGGTTCAGCCAGAGAAGTCAGAGTTGGTGGTTTTCATACCAAGAAACACTACCTTTTTTGATTAGTGCTGATTTAGAAATAACTCTCCATAAAAGTTTAAAGTCACAATCAGGGATTTGACAAGAAGCATCAAAATCCAAATAAAGCAGATCAAAAAGATAGCTCTTTGGACATGTATGTGTCAAAGTTACAACAGAATTTACTTTTTACTACAATGTTGCATAAAGAATGGGTCTTCTAGATAAATAGGCAGTGGTGTCTTAGGCCGTTAGCGTGGTGCTTGTATTCAGCTGCTGGCATTACTTCAGAATATCCTTTTTTTTTTTTTTTTTTTTTTTTTTTTTTTTTTTTTTAAACCTTCTCTAGGGTGTTTGGCCAAAGTTGTCCAGGTGCAAAAATTTGAATTTTAGACTGAGTTTATGTTTGCTTTTCAAATTTTGCCAGTGAGCGAGTCTTACAACTTTTGTGTACTCCAGTTAAGTTGCTCTAGAAAAGTAATCTAGAAACTCTAAATATTTAGAGTTGGGATTCAAAAACCTGAATAATGTGGAATTGGCATTATGTTCCAGTGTAGTTTGCTTTTTAAGGTATACTGTCTTTTGTAGAAGAAGTCTCTGAAGGAGCACAGACTTTAGACAGTTTTAACTGAGATGTTCTAAGGATGAGTTTCAGCCTATTTCATGTTTGCATAGAATTGCTTGGCACATGTGAACCTCCAGCTTACAGGAGTTGTTATAGGCAGAAACTGCAGCAAGCATGCAACTCTGACTTGGTTCCTTTGCCTGTCCATCCTGTGTATCAATATAGGTTTTTTTAGAAAATATTGTAATTTAATTTCATCACATACAGTGTTCTGAGGATCAGAATTGTATTGATTTTCTTCAGCTATAATAGTTTTTGAATTTGAAACAAGTTTTCCTTTATAGTAAAATCCACATTTGTATGGTTCTAGAATCTATCCTGTCACACCGTTTCTTGCTTTACAGTAGGCTGTATGCTAGATATATGGGCAACTTAAATACTTTTTTCTGACTTTGACTACTGATCACTATTCTTGAATTGTCCAAAAGATCTTTTTGGAAAGGTTCCTGAAGAGTGTGAATTTCTTTCTCTTATTGAAAGACAATGCAAGGTAGCAACTGGTCTTCTCATTTTTCTGAAATTATCAGTTACAAATTTAATTTAAATACAAAGCAAAATGTTCTGAAATAAGCTTTCTCACACCTATCCCCATACTTTCCATGCAGGAAATACATTTGGTATGGGAAATTAGACAGCTGTTTTTACAGGTAGCATAAATTTGATTTTTTTTTAAGCAAATCTTTCTCTTGCAGTCTGTAATTTAGAGAGTAACATAAAAATGAGGAGAATACAAAATGGTGGCTTTGGAGTAGCTCAAACACGCTAATATTGATTCTGGAGCGAAAACTGGTATGTGCATAGATGAAAACTGAAGGCTGTATTTCTTTCTGCTGTATTTCTCTCTACTTGAGACCTAAGCAAAAGGCCTTCTCTCACCAGACCAGTAGAAACACATTAGGGTAGTAGTCATGCCACTTCCTTCCCTCCTCACATAAGTCATCTGTTGGGCATGAGATTGCTGGGACTGTAACTTCTTTACAAGTGCAGGTCTTTGGTGCAAGCATACCTGCAGAGAAGGAGTGTTCTCATCCCACAGCGGTATGCTCTTTTTGGCCTCTTTCTCCAGGTGGAGCCTGTGGCCCTTCGCTAATAGGACTGTGTGACTGAATCTTTAGCATTTGGGTTGCTGTTGTGGGACAGCACAGTGAACATGACTGTGAGCTTTTTTTTTTCCTTGCCTTCCTGATTAGATGAAATTGAAAGGTACTTCAGCAAAACTCTTGCTAGTCTTGGATAGTATCACCATGTAATTTGATTATTTTCATATTTTAGGGTGAAGGGATAGTGTTGTCCATAAAACATTATGGAATATGATGAAGAAACTGAAGATCCATCTGTCCCAATACACTTTCTGATAAGTAGCCAACAGCATGATTGCTTGGAAAAAGTATTTAAGTCAGTGGGCCAGAAAATCTTTGAACCGGTGGCTGCATCCTGCCGTAGTTGTAACTGTGTTTAATAACTCTGCATTGCCCCTTCTGCATGGATCTGCATAAACTCTTGAATACACTTGTACTTTTTTCTGCCACTGTCTACAGCAGTGAGTGCTGTGTTGTAGTTCTTGCATAGAAAAGCATTGCCTTGGTTCATTTTTCAAATATGTATTTAAAATAAAGATTGCCCCCTCTTAGCATAAGTTGGTTACAGAACTGAAAAGAGAAATTATTAAAGACTTGCATCGCTTTTTCCTGCATATCACATTTGGAGGGAAATAAGTGACAAGAAAGAAATGAGAGAGAAATCTCATTCAGAGATTCAAAACTTCACCTAAGGTTAGCTGTGTCTCACTCTAGCTATAACTAAATGTTACTCCCAACACTCTGCTTTCAAAAGGTGCTGAAGACAACTGCCATATCATTATAGAAGTGTATGTATGCCAGCTTTTATGTATTGAAAAACTTCCATGGGTCAAATCTGGCTCAATTTTTCTGGTCAGAATAGAGACATAATGAAAAAAGCCCAACCTGGAAGTTCTAGAGTTAATCTCTGGGGAGCAGTCTTAAGAAGTTAGTGAGAAAGCACATAGCCACACAAATAGGTTAAGTGGATTCTAATATAAAACCTAGATCTAGAACTGTGCTTACCATTTTAATTGGCTTAAGCTGAAACATCTCATCATGTGTTGAAATTGGGGGAGGTGGGGAGGAGAGGATCAGGAGAAGGATGTACAGTTCCTTTGGAAGGTAAACTTCCATTGCAAAGAGCTACTGTCAAAAAAAAAAAAAAAAAAAAAAAAGAAAACAAACAAACAAACAAAAATCCACAATAATTCCCAATCTTTATATGGAAGAAAATTGGGACTGGTCATATGCATAGATACTGTAGGGGAGGAAAGGAGCTGAAAACTGGCAGGATCAGATATTCCCACGTAACAACACACAGATAAGTGAAAATAAAAAGAAATGGTGGCTTTGATGCAAATAGAGAGCAGGTCCTTGGCAGGAGAGGTGCCCTCTTCCTGTCTTTCTCACCTTATTCCTGCTTGCTCCTCCTGCACCTGTGGGTCTAAGAAAGCAGCCCATCTCACACTGTGGTGGTTCTGACCTATTGCAGGTTACTGAGTTGGAGTGCTCTAGGGGAAGCAGGAGAGATGGGGGTGTTGCTTTGTATTTCCTAGCAAGTCTTGCTGCTTGTACCTTGCGCATGTGCTCTGAACTCAGCACTGCACCACGGATCTTGACACAGAATGGTGCCAGAATATCAACCTCCCTACCACAATTGCCTACTGCTGAAGTGTTTTTGGAGAAATAATTCTGTACCTGGAGAAACAGGAAAATGCAGAATGTGGGCTGGGCATTTAAGTTCTAGTAGTTTCAGAAGGGGAACCTGAGACTGTGCTGCCTTTCAGCAGATGCAGCTCTGGGGCAAAGGCACTGTGCTATACTTCATTCCTTAGCA
>VZSV01000257.1:156524-167530 GCA_013398735.1 Nothocercus julius | reverse complement strand
AAAAAAAAAAAAAAAAAGAAATCCTGGAAATTCTGTTGTTTTTTGCAAAATTCTCTCACTGGAAGACCTGCCTGAATGTGCTGAAATCCCATAGCCTCATGGAGATCAGAGCTTACCCAGTGGCATCCAGCACCCACTGGAGTCAGTGGTTGGCTGAGGATAGCTACCTACCTTCCTCTAGAGGTGGCTGTGAGCTCTTGGCCCCCAGCAGAACTGGGAGCTGAGGGAGCACATGAAGCCAGCTTGGAGCAATTGGAAAGGGGCCACATGGAAACTCAGACTCAGGGGCCTCACACAGAGCAAGTGGAGAAGAGGGATGTGCTCGTCTATCCACAGTGCTGACGGAGAAGAGATTCCATTGCTCCCATATTTCATTGAGAGGAGCCTCATTTAGCATCTTGCTTTACATTTCCACTAGCATACCTTCTCCCAGCATATAGATGGCTAGGCTATTTTAGTATTTCCTGCAGAGTTACTTGAGTTCTTTTTTGCGATTAAGTTATTCTACTTTTCACTACTGTGAGAGTGGGAGGCTAGGGGACACTTAGTGCGCTGGAGTCTGCATCCAAGTGCTGAATTTCTGGGATCCTTTCAGAGCCCAGGTTGAAATGATTTGGGGATATTTATGGCTGACTGTTTGTATTAAATGGCCTCCTTCTCCCAGTAAGCTCAATTCAGAATCTTTACATAAAATATCCATGTACATATCATAAACTTGTTATAGATATTCAATGCAACCCCTCAAAAGAAAGGGAAAGAAAAGAGTGCGGAGAGATGGGAAGATTTCTGTAAGTATGTCACTTCTCAGATGTGTCCTTTTGTAGTACACCAGACTTGAGTTTTAGACTCCCAGTGAAAGTCTCTTCCCTACTTCTCTCTGTGTGCAGCCCCTGCTGGGGTGCTGCCTGTTGGGTATCAAAGGGTTAAACCCTCTTGCTTTGGAAGCAGCTGGGCAGTTTACACTCCTTGCTGGGCTGTACAAAAATACTTTTCCTTTGAAGTCCTGGGAGGAGCAGCTGAGCACAAAACCTGGAGTGGGGCTACAGCGCAGCGTCTCACGCAGGCTTGGCCAGGGAACGGGCGCCTGCCTGCAGCAGCTGCAGAAAAGGTTGGCACTGCTTTCGTGCTAGCCCTTGCCACCTTGGTGTGAAGTCTTTTGAAATTCTTTAAATGCTAGGTAATTCTTGGCAAAATTTTGCCTTTGGAAGGTTGTAGGAAGAACAGATTAAGATACCCTTTCCCATGAAGGCAGGCCAGAGTTAGGGCTGCTCTTGAGGGTCCTGGGCTGCCCCTGCCAGCAAGGTGCACTGGTAAAAAGGCTTATATCTGTTAAGTGGTCTAAGGAGTCAAACACCTCTGAACTGTATATATTTCTAGGACTTTCAGATATCTTCTTTTCCAGTTTGGCAGAGCCTGTGAAGTCCCCAGCCTGACGCTGGACCTTGGAAATGATGAGTTCTCAGCTTGGCTGTGAAGCTGCAACGGCCTGAACTGCTCAGGCCAGACTGGGGAATGTCATGTTGCTACCTGCAGGGTCACGATGCTGCACAGAGTTGCATGCCATGTATCTCTGCTGCATAACATGAGTGAAATGGCTTCTTAAAGCAGATCTCTTCATCAAAACCTGATGCAGGCCAGGCCCAGCAGAGCACTTGCTGTGTCCTTCTGTGACAGCACTAGGATTTAACAAATTGAAGCTGCTGTCTTGTTTTTCTGGGGTAACACTGTACCTTCTAGTAAGTATTTCTTGAAATTATTTGTGTACTTTTGGGGGAAGGTCTGAGTCTGAGAGATACCATTTTCACTCCTACATGGAGCTGTGGAGAAGAAATTATTTTAGCAATCAGTGTCATTAAAGGGGCAATCAAAAGCAGTTTACCTGTCAGCTGGTAAGGAAGGGATGTTAAAATACCTGGCCATATCTGCTGTTCTGTGCTGGAAAACCACCTTTCTGCATTTGACTTCAGGGAAGGACTTACTTTCATTGATTCTCAGACAGAGGTCTGTCAAACCATAATCTGCCTTGAAGATGGGTGAGTTTGAGCAGTGCCATGTTTGGTATGGGTCTCTTGGGGAAACGAGGAAAGCTACTTTGCATTTGATGCCTAGCTGACCTTGGTTAACTTAATCCTTCGCACAAGTGGGTCGTTAAGCTCTGTGCATACTTCATCCACTGCCCTTAGTATGCCCTTAGTATGAATCGTGCCTATTCCTGCTGGGAATAGGTTCCCTGCTGGGAGTGCTGTGTGTCACATCATCAATTCCTCTTTAACTTCTCTTAACCTCTCTTCCCCTCCCCCCCCATGATAATCCTGCAACCGTATGCTTGCACATTTCAGGATGTGATACTTGAATGTTAGCAGGCTTTCCAGACTTATTTTCTACCATTTAGCACTTCATTGTTTTCCTTCCTACCTCTGTTTTCTGAACCTGCAAGTGTTAAGAATTCAGTTGCTGAAATAGGAAGAATTTTCCTCTAGCTTATGAATTGTATGGAGGGTACTGTCAAAATGTTTGCATATCAATACTTGAAATTCATTGCTTTCACATTTAACACTGTCAGTGCTAGAGAAAACATGTAGTGAGATAGGCCTAAGAACCTCAGAAGACATGATCTGGCTTCATCCCAAAGCTGTCAGTGAAAATCTTCACTTATAATCTGCACTTGGCACTTTTTTTTTTTTTTTTTTTTTTTTTTCTTCTCTAGAAAGGTGTGTAGTGCCATGGCACAAGTAGAAGGGCCCCAAAGCAACATTTTGGAGACTTCGTTTTATTTTTTCAAGATTCTGCTGTCTGTATTTGATTCTTGGTGGGAGCAGGGAGCAGCCTGGCTCCTCTAGTGCTGGTGTGATCTTTTGCATGGCTTTGCAAGGGGAAGAACTAAAAAAACCCTACAGTCCATTTGCCATATAGGACAAGTTGTGATAATTGACATACATTAATGCTGAGGATATTCCCCACCATTTTGGTATTATTATTATTAAATATTCTGAACCAATTGGATTTTGGAGCAACAAGAATATGGAAATCTGAGTTTCTAGGTTCTATAACTGGTATATAGTGACTTTCCTTTATGTCACTGACTCGCAATAAATTGTCACACTCAACTGCTTCCTAATAGAAGGAAAATGTAGTTTCTGCAGATGTTGTTAAAGTGGGATGTGTGCGTTGAGTGTGTGTGAGGTTTATGTTGGTCTCGATGGGGTCACTGGGCCACGCGTGCTGCTGCTCCAATGTGTTAGCAAAGCTGCTCTTGGGCAGGAATGGGTGCTGCTGCATTGCCCAAAACTGCACAGGGAAAGCAGATATTATCAGTACTGGCCCTGGGGCATAAAACGGAAAGATCAAAGCACATGGTAGCAGCACACAGAGGCTCTTCAAAGCCTGAGTAAGGCAGGATTGATAGAGAAAATGAGAAAGCTCTTGCTGATGTAATCATAGCCTGTGAGACAGGTTGTTTTTTTTTGTTTTTTTTTTTTTTTTTTTAATTAAAGACACAAAGACAGCCCTTGTTTGTTTGGTGAGGTGAAGCGTGTGCCATGGAGGTAGGGCAAGGATAATCGAGTATTTGAAAAACTTCTGTGGATATCGGTCAACCCAAGCATTTGGCAATAACTGCAAACTTGCAGTTTTCCTTCTTTTACTCTGCACAACTTCTACATGTGGTATTCTCACACTTGTGGTGTCCATGTGGGATGAAGTAGGAAAAGGGCAAAGGAAGGAATGCTTGTTTTGAGGGTTCCTTCCTTATTGAAATGGAAACTATTTTGTTTGCTCTTGAAAACTCCAATTAAGTGTTTCTGGGATATGCATGAAGTTGAGCACAGGCAAGGTACACTTAGAGGGAAAGATGGTAAGCCTGTTCATTTTCAAGACATGCAGACTTGTTCAGGCACAAACTGAGTGGGAAAGAAGCAGTGAACTGTTGTTTCCCCCTTCCTACACACTGAAGGGAGAACAGAGAGATATGACTTCTTTGGAGCAGTCACGTGGGGATTGAGCAGAAGAAATTTTCAGTCTTCTCATTTAGCAACTTCAATTCTTTCTGTATGCTCCAGCAGCAAAACTGCTGCAGAACTGTTTCTGAACCTTTACTCTGGTTATGATGGTGAAAGATAGAAAATTGCCTTTCGAAGGGAACCTTGTGAGATTGTGAGGAAGAACACAATAATACAAATTTATCTCCCCAACTGTTTATCTCTGTTATGTATTGTGGATGGTCTGAGCTAAGTACAGTCTGATCTCCGAAAGCACTGTGACCATGTAGACATGATGCCTGAATGAATAAGTATTAGTAGAGTGACAGCATCTATTAATTAGTGTTATTGCAATGATTTTTTACGTGCTTGGAACTCAGGCAGAGCAAACTTGTCCGCTTGTATTATGAGTGAAGTCTGCATGTATCTGCTCCTGTGTAGGCTGAAGCTGTGTGGCAGCCTGAAGCTGTTGTGGGGGAGTGAGCTGCTCCCATTAGTCTTCGTGAGCTGTTAACTCTGATGCTGAAAACTACAGTTCACCATTCTGCATTGCTTTACTTGCTTCACTCAGTTGTTTTAAAAGTAAGAGCTAATGGGATTATCTTAGTCCCAAAATTATGCCAGGATGCTAGAAACTGCAGTGTTTTTTTTGTTTGTTTTGTTGGTTTTTTTTAAGCTGGCAAAGCCTCCAGCTTTGCTTTCCCCATTCTGTAGTTTAGTAACGAAAATTATGACACTATGAAATCTGAAAATCTGTCAAGACAGAGAGGAGACTCTGCATATGGTTGGCTTCCATACTTTGTTCCAAGGTTGAAGCTATATTTATAGTCTGCTAAATCAGTTTTTTACTTCAGTAAGAAGTGCTGGCTCAAAAAGGGCTGAATCTGCTTTATTTTAGAGTATCTGGGCTGAGATTGGGGTTCTTCTTTTCTTGTGTAGCAGTCTCCCCACATCGCTGCTTGGCATCAACACTTCTTACCTCTCTGCCACCTCCTTCAACCACTCTTCTGCTCTGCTCCCTCTACAGATGTGGCTGATTTGATCTTTGACACTAGTGGAATGAGCTTCGGTACAAGTGAAATATGCTGATTTTGGTTTCTACTTACCAAACCTTGAGGCGCCAGGAAATTTGCACATCTTACAGAGCTTTGAGATAGGCTCTGACATGTACTTTTGTTCCTGCTTCAGGCTTTTTCCCCTCATGATATGGAGAGGCTAGAGAGAAATTCTGGGATGGGAATCCTAGCAGTTCCTATGATTTTCTGGGAACTTGCTCATCCACTTGAAAATATTTTCATTTTTGGGAAACTCACCAGATGTATGGGGTACAGGCTGTTCCAGTTTGCTGTACAGAAAGTAGTTGATAAAGCAGAGGTCTCTCCATCCATAGAAGAGGAAGTATTGAATGATTCTGCCATTAATGCAGAATCCCCATACTTTTGCCTCTGGGAAGGTATAGAATGAAAAAGTGCTTTTATCCAATTTCCTGAATATGTGCTGCTACTTCTGTCAGCAGCAAAAGCTGTTAGCAGGTCCTGTGAAAGAAAGTAAGATTCGAGCAAACACATGGTGAGAGTTCCACAGTGTATGTGTCCAACATTATGGATTAGGGTTTCCTGTAGCATATACTTATATATAAGAGCCTTTCATGGCTGCTGCTTCTTTATGCTTTTCAGTATGATACTTAGTTCATTGATTGCTTGTCTGAGTTGGAAAGAGCCAGAGGAAGAGCTATGCAGGTTTGTCCTCATGGGTATTGCTGCATACTGAGACATTCTACATATCCTTATTTTTGGAGAGCAAGAGAGTTGAGAGCTGGTACATCCCAATTCAAGGGCAATGTACTATCATCTGAGCTCTAGAGCAACAGTTTAAATTGGCGTATCTGGCAGGTGCCTAGTTAAATTGCTCACTAACAGGAGTGGAAGGAAGAGCAGTAAATCTCTAGAATTCCATCTCATTCCCTAATTGTGCAGCTTAATTTCCGCTGATCTTTCTTTGAGCTGTAGGAAAAAATGTTTCCAGGAAGCAATTGTTCTTTCTGTCTCTTTTTAATTCTATGCAGCAGCTGCATCGTCTTTGTTGCTATTAATGTTCAGAGCTCTTTGAACACAAAAGAGTGTTAGGCTGATGTAGCTTTTTCCTTTGTAAGATGTTCCCTGTGAAGCCTTCTTTGGTTTTGATGGCCGTATTGTAGCTACTGCTGTGCTTGTCAATGGAAAGGAAACTGATCAGATGGTAGTGAACAGATGAGTCTGCCTTTGGAAAGGTTTTACTTTGATTTATACAAGAATTTCACTGTACTATGGGCAACTATAGTGCCTGACTTGTTCATTTTAATTTCGGGGACTGTTTAAAGAAACTGGAAGAGATTATTGATCAGAGAGAAAACAGCTATAAATCAAGGAATTCTAATTGTCATCTCCTAGTGCAAACAGAAGTTTACTTAAATGTCTATATTTTTATTTTTGGGATCACAAATTCTGTCCAGTTTGATTAGAGGTGATGCTCTCCCATTTATTATGCTGTTTCTGCTGGACCAGACAGAAGCACGGCTAAGAAACACAGAGAAGGAGATTTACAACTCTTCAGGTAACCTGATCAATGAAGAGAGAGAGAGATAGGGAGAACATCTTCCCCCTAGTCCCTTTCTGCCTGTGTGTTGCAATATTCCTCAGGTATTTTCTCATTCTCAAGCTTTCATGAAGTCTTCTGGTGGTGTTTCTTACACTCTAGATGAAGTCTGAATGCGGTGCTTGTGGAAGCATAATTTTACCTCACTGTGAGCCTTTTGCATTAGGAAAATGATTTTTCTTGGTTGCCTTCACCTGCATCAAAAAGGTATGGAGGCATAGGCTCTTTCTGCAGCCTCAGTGAATCCATGGTTTCTGTTGTTTGTGTTGGTATCTGTTCTGCAGGTGTGAGGTCCTGGGGTTGGTGAACACTCATCTCCAAGACCTTAAGAAAACTTTGTCACAAAATAGACTGCCCTGTGTTTTAAGATTTAAGTTGCCATCACCTTGCCAGCAGTAGCTGTCAAAATGCTGACCATTGTCTTGGGTGTTGATTGTGTTCACTTGCAGTTGATTTAAAGCCCTGTTGCTGCAACCCTGTCTTCGGTCTGTTCTTTGAAGCATTGCTGCTATCTTCCTTATGTTGGAAATAGTAATTGAGTTGGATCATGACCTGTTAGGAAAATACAGATTTGATTTTAATATATATTTTTTTATTCTTTAGGATTAGTTATTTAGCAAGGCCTGACATACAGTGCAGCTGTGTGCTAACTGCTGCTGATGCCAGGAGTGTTGCAGGAGTATGTGACTAGGAACATGGAAATGTAGTTGTGCCACTAAGGAATAGCATGGTCATAGATTCATTTATGGTGGGGATCTTGTTTCTGTTTTCTTCTGTGTTCGGAGATGATTGAAAGAGAAGCTTATTATCTAAAGTACTAGCATACACATGTCTATAGTGCACAGTATAAACTGGTGCAGGGGTGTAATCAAGTTGGTAACTCAGCACAAAGGCTCGTGTTAGTCTAGGTGAATGTGTGGAGAGGCAACACCAGGCCTGGGCAGGCAGCATTTCAAGAGTGGTGGGAGTAAGGTGCTGACTTCTTCATGCCAAGAAAACTTGAGTAACTGGAAGCTTCTCAGCCTGAAGTTATTCTTCCTTCTGTCAGTAGGAGGCAGATTTTATATCAGTAATACTTCATTTTAGTACTATAGTAACTATGATGGTTCAAAGGTCACTGAAAAAGGCAATGCTATCTTGTGATACTAGGCACTAATAGGAAACTAAAATACTTTATAGGTTATTTAAATTACATTATCCATCTGAAGGGTGATGTTAAATAGTTTTGTTGACTGTTAACTAAATGATAGAGACTGTACGTGATATGGCAGTCACTAGAGCATCCTAACCCTAACTCTTCATGTATAGCTCTCTTTAAATTTTTTTGGGGGGTTGGAGGGTGAGGTGAGACTTTTCTTCAAATGGTCCCAATACATTTTATATTTCTGAAGACATTGAACTAACCTGTTTTCAAAATGTCTAATCAAATGAAGGGCCTCCTGTATTTTTTTAAATTGAGCATCAACATTTATTTAAGTATTAAGGACAAAATTAGCCATTCCCTAGCTACAGTACAGAGGTGTATTTTTGAGCATGATTGTTCTTTTTGGAATGGCTAACCTTTTTTGTTTATTCTAAGTTTAGGCACAGATTCCATTGACCTTGCTTGTGTTTTGGCATGTCTCAGATCTTCTGAAGACCCTGATCGGCATGTATCTCTGGATGAACGTGCTATGTAAGACCTTGTTTGACGGAGTTCTTCCCAGCAAGTCACAACTTTATATACAGTGTGTTTTACATCAGTGCTGATCTTGGATCCTTGAAAGGATCTTGGTTAACTGCAAGCCAGCAGTGTGCATCAGTGGGAGCCAGGGGGCTTCTCAAAGTTGCAGCTGAAATTTCCTTCCTATGGATATAGTGTTTTCAGAAATTGCTTATTTTGGTGAAAGCAGCACTACAAATTTCATGAGAATGTTGGAATTGCCAGAAAAGGAGTTGAGAGCAGAGCAGCAAACCTCATAGGCACCACTGGCCTCCAAGAGCTTGAATGTTGCATGCAGTTCTAGTCACTGCACTATAAAACTGGGAAGGGAGACTACAGGAGGAAGAAACTGGAGAAAGCAGGAAGATCACAAGGTGAAGTTCAGCCTGATCATGTAGTGTAGGGACACCTACTGAGAAGACTAAATTTTATCAGCTTGGAAAGGAAGCTTCTGGAGACTATGCGTGGCTGAGAGGATATGCATAAAGGAATAATTGGAATTCCATAATTGGAATCACAGAGACATGGTGGGATGGCTCATACGACTGGAGTGCTGTCATGGAACGCTCTGTGCTCTTTAGGAAGGACAGGCTGGGAAGGCAAGGTGGGGGAGTTGCTCTTTATGTGAGAGAGCAACTGGAATGCGTAGAGTTCAACCTGGGGGAGGATGATGAGCAAGTGGAGAGCTTGTGCATAACGGTTAAAGGGCAGGCTAATGTGGGAGACACTGTGGTGAGGGTCTGCTACAGGCCACCTGGCCAGGATGAGGAAGTCGATGAGGCCTTCTGTAGTCAGCTGGAAGTAGCCTCATGGTCACAAGCCCTGGTTCTCATGGGAGATTTCAACTACCCTGACATAAACTGGAAGGACAACACAGCCAGGCAAAAACAGTCCTGGAGGTTCATGCAGTGTGTGGATGATAACTTTTTGATGCAGGTTGTGGAGGAACCAACGAGGACAGGGGGGCTACTGGACCTCGTACTGACAAATAGAGAGGGGCTTGTTGGAGATGTGAAGGTGGGGGGTAGCCTCGGCTGCAGTGATCATGAGCTGGTTGAGTTCAGGATCCAACGAGGAGGAAGCAGGGCTGTAAGTAGCCTTGCAACAATGAACTTCAGAAGGGCCAACTTTGAGAGGTTCAGAGACCTCCTAGGAAGTATCCCGTGGGCTAGAGCCCTAAAAAGTAGGGGGGAGCCCAAGAGAGCTGGTTGGTTTTCAAGCATCACTTCTTCCACGCCCAGCAACAGTGCATCCCTGTGTGCAAGAAGTCAGGCAGAGGGGGCAGGAGACCTGCGTGGATGAACAAGGAGCTTGTGGCAAGACTCAAGCAGAAGAAGGCGGTAATACAGAATGTGGAAAAAAGGACAGGCCCCTTGGGAGAAATACAGGAACATTGTCAGGGAATGCAGGGAAGCGACACGGAAAGTTAAGGCACGGTTGGAACACGATCTGGCGAGGGATGTTAAAAATAACAAGAAAAACTTCTTCAAATACATTAACAGCAAAATGAAGATCAGGGAAAATGTGGGTCCACTTGTGAATGGGGTGGGTGCCCTGGTTACAAAAAACACAGAAAAAGTAGAGTTGCTGAACGCCTTCTTGGCTTCGGTGTTTACCAAGGGCAGCCCTTTAGAGTCCCAGGCCCTAGGGACAAGAGAGGAAGCCAGCCTGGAGAGAGGAAGACTTGCCCTGGGTTGAGAAAGATTGGGTCATAGAGCACCTAAGGAAACTCCATACCCACAAATCCATGGGCCCTGATGGGATGCACCCCAGAGTGCCGTGTGAGCTGGTGGATGTCGTAGCTAAGCCGCTCTCCATCATTTTTGAAAGGTCCTGGAGAACGGGGGAGGTGCCAGAGGACTGGAAGAAAGCCAATGTCACGCCAGTCTTCAAAAAAGGCAAGAGGGAGGACCCAGGCAACTACAGGCCAGTGAGCCTCACCTCCATCCCCAGAAAAGTGATAAACAGCTCATCCTGGCAGTTGTCTCCAGGCATGTGGAGGACAAGAAGGTGCTCAGGAGTTGTCAGCATGGATTCACAAAGGGGAAACCATGCTTGACTAACCTGATTGCCTTCTATGATGGAATGACTAGCTGGATGGATGAGAGGAGAGCGGTGGACATCATCTACCTTGACTTCAGCAAGGCTTTTGACACCGTCCCTCACAGCATCCTTCTGGGCAAGCTCCAGAAGTATGGGATAGATGAGTGGACAGTGAAGTGGATTAGGAATTGGCTGGATGGCAGAGCTCAGACAGTGGTGATCAGTGGCGTGGAGTCTAGCTGGAGGCCTGTGGTTAGCAGTGTCCCCCAGGGGTCGGTCCTCAGTCCAGTCCTGTTGAATTTATTCATTAATGACCTGGATGAAGGGATGGAATGCTCCCTCATCAAGTTTGCTGATGATACCAAACTGGGAGGAGTAGCTGATAGTCCAGAGGCCTGCACTGCCATCCAAAGGGACCTGGACAGACTGGGAAACTGAGCAGCGAGAAATCTTATGAAATTCAACAAAGACAAGTGCAAGGTCCTGCACTTGGGGGAAAATAACCCCAGTCACCAGTACAGGCTGGGGACCGACCTGCTGGAGAGCAGCTCTGCAGAGAGGGACCTGGGCATCATGGTGGACGACATCGTGACCATGAGGCAGCAGTGTGCCCTCGTGGCCAAGAAGGCCAATGGGATCCTGGGGTGCAT
>VZSV01000257.1:75425-156459 GCA_013398735.1 Nothocercus julius | reverse complement strand
GCCCCTCTACTCAGCCCTGGTGAGGCCACATCTGGAGTGCTGTGTCCAGTTCTGGGCTCCCCAGTACAAGAGGGATGTGGAGCTGCTGGAGAGAGTCCAGCGCAGGGCTACAAGGATGATCAGGGGTCTGGAACATCTGCCCTATGAGGAAAGGCTGAGAGAGCTGGGCCTGTTCAGCCTGGAGAAGAGAAGGCTGAGAGGAGACCTGATCAGCATATATAGGTACCTCAAGGGAAGCAGTGAGGAGGATGGGGCCGGACTCTTCTCAGTGGTGGCCGCTGATAGGACTAGAGGAAACGGCCACAAACTGAAGCACCAAAAGTTCCATAGGAATTTAAGAAAAAATGTCTTAACAGTGAGGGTGACAGAGCCCTGGAACAGGCTGCCTAGAGAGGTTATGGAGTCTCGTTCTCTGGAGATCTTCCAAACCCGCTTGGACAGTCCTGTGCCACATGCTCTAGGTGACCCTGTATGTGCAGTGAGGTTGGACTAGATGATCTCTACAGGTCCCTTCCAACCTTAAGCATTCTATGATTCTATGAAAGTCTGATGTGTGGACAGTGATTAAGGGACAATTATTAGCTATTCCTTACAGTACAGCAACTATCAAAGTTTCCTCAGTGAAATTCATGGAAGAGCTTTAAAACTAACAAAAGAAAGTATGTTACATGCTAACTTGTAGAACTCTTGCCATTGAATATTGTAAAAAACAAAAGTATGAGCATACTCCAAAAGGGATTAGACAAAATTGTGGAACACAGATGCACTGCTTAATGTTAAATGTAATGGTCTAGGTGAAGGTACAGCTCTGGAAGTCTTTTAATCAGTGATAGCCCTCATTCAGAGATTGTACCAGAGAAAGAATCATTGTGTATCTGTTCTGCTTCTCCTTTCTTCTCTAAACAGCTGCAGTTGGCCACTGCTGGAGACAGGAGACTGTGCTGGTTGGATTCTTGGTCACACCCTCTATGGCTGTTTTTATGACTTGCCCAACATCACTTAGGAACTTGTGGCAGAGGAAGCAATCCAGTATCTTGGGAAGTGTTCAGCTGCTTTAACCGCAAGACTGTATTTTCTTTTCTCATAGTATCTTACCTCATTCACTGCACACTGTCCAATTTCTATAATGTGTGAAGGAGAAGCTCTGCAGTCAGCACTCATTTGCCCCGCATTGCTGTGTTCTTGGAGCACAATTTGCAGCCTTACTTTCCCAATCAGAGGTATGCCTCTGTGCTGGGGAGTACCAGCAGGAGATGCACATCAGTAACTCTCACCAGTGTACACTGCTGGTTCTACTGTCAGGGACTGTTTGCCAGCACCTCAGAAGCTGATTAAAAAATGAGTTGGGGAAAGGAAGTAGAGAGTGAATCTCCAGGTGGGATCAGGCCTTAGATTAGTGGCCATAGAAAGAGGAAATCCAGGAGGAGATAGGGAAAGGATGGAGGAAAATATGTCTTTGTATCGTGAAACAGAGAAACAAAAGTATTTATATCAAGCCTGGTTGGCCTACCTTAAATACAGTGCTTGAACTATGGAACACTTGATACAGCAGCCTTAACATAAGTTTTATATAAATTATGTAAGCTTTTCTTTGTCCAAATAGTTTTCTCTGACATTGCTGTTCCAAGTGTTTGTTTTTAAGTTTTAAAAACCACTAGTATTTTTTTTTCTCTCCATACCTAGAGAGGCTGTAGTATGATAAGCATGTATATTAATAAAAGAGAAGCAGCCCAGGAAAGCTGTATTATTTTGCATGTTATAGTTTTGTATTGTAAGTTAGATTGGATTTTGCTCTTAGATCAGGGAATTAACTTCCCTGTAGTGAAAAGTGCATTGGGTGTCTCCAGACTTACAGGTAGTTTGACTTACTAATAGTTTGACTTCAAGTAATATAAGGATCCTTTAAGGATCAGATGTTAAGTTTCTATAAATGACCATGGAAAAAAAGGAATAAGAGAAGGGTCAATACTTTCTTGAGTACAGAATAGTATTTTTGTTCAAGGTGTCAACGTACAGATATCAAGGGGCATGTGAACCCCATTACTGGTGAGGGCTGTTGGGTAGTGAGTGCCCTGCACCCAGTTGCTGAGACCTGTGGTTTACACTGAACTGCAACTGGGTATCGGCTCACCATGCAAAATCAAGTGCTGAGGCAGGGAAGAAGAGTTCCAGCATGTGAGATGGGAATATTGGCAGTGGCTTTTTCTCTGATGTGCTGTGTTAGAATTAAGGGTGACTTTTTATTTCAAGTCATTCTCTTTGCTCCTTACTACAGAGCATTCTTGGGCAGTGACTCAGCCCGGAGCTAATCCCCTTCAAAATGGTTGCCAGTTACCAGTGGGAACAACAGGACTGAGGCCACAGGCTGCCACCAGGTGGCTGTTTCTAAGAAAGGCATTTGTTTTTGCTTTCAGTGAAATCCAATGTTTCTTTCCATGTGATAGTATACCATATTTCAGTATGCACTAAATTCTTGTAATGGAAGACTTTGAGAACAGTGCAGTTACTTGTTACTTTATTTGAGGTGGAGAACCTAGTGTTCCTGATGTTTTCTGTTATGAAAAACAAACATTAATCCTCAGTCTGTTTTCAGGAATAGCTTTTTGCAGCAAATTTGTATGTCCCAATACTGGCGACCACTTTTTATTTTAAGTAGAGAATTGCTCTGTGGGCAGGGGCATGTTTTCCCTATGTTGTGAATGAGGAGCTAAAGCAGGAGGAGAAAGGAATAACTTCCGGAGAGCCTTAATAGGAGAAGGGTAGCTGCAGCAGAAATCGAGGCACGGCCACCCTCCACTGCGGTAAATCCAGTCTCTAGACGGCTGGTCATGCCCACATGGAGCACGGCAGTGCGTAGCAGATGCCTGTGTGTGTGGTCTGGTAACAAGAGGTAATGAGACCAAGTGTGGCCGATATCTTCCTGAGAGCTGCAGTTGCTGCCCCAGGGCTCTGAGGTCGCCCTGGGACGTGGTGGGAGTGGGAGGTGTGTTGGCTTCCTGCCATGAAAGGAGCTGAGGCATCCCGGTGAAGTGGTCTGACCTCATGGGAAGGAGCTCCTGTTCCTTTCGTACAGCCTGTGCTGGAGCTTCTCACTGGATCACAGCAGAGGCTTTGGCTTAGCCTGAGTGTCCGTTTTATGGAGGCTGGAGAGACTCCATAAGTTATAGTTTGGGACCTGACAGAGGAACTGTATTTAAATGGTGATGCTTGAACTTTGCCCAGTGATTGTGGGTGCAAAGCAGGGGCAGTAAATGAAGGAGACTGTGGAGGAAATTTCTTGAGGATTTGATGATGTTGGTCAAAGAGCAGAAGCAAATCCTAGGAACAAATAGGCGGCTGGACCTGTTCAGAGACGCTGCTCCTAGAATTAGCTGGCTGCGCTCTCTGAAGTGCAATTCTCCTTATACATTCAAATGATTTCAAATGGACAGAAGTAAGAAATCAAAAACAAATCCAATGACATATATGGGGCTATCAAAACTGTAAACGAGGTCAAGTGATAGATCTAGGGGAGGAAAGTTGAGGAGAATTTGGGCAGTGACAGCTGCAGTTTGAGGCCAGGCTTCTGTAAACTGGAGGTGACCTGTGGGCTCTGGCTGTTTGTGTACCATTCCAGGATGGTTTAAGGCCAATCAAATGTAAACACAAATCTGACGACAAGGTAAACTTTGAAAAATGATTTAAGATTGAACTCTTCAGATTCTTTAAAATGTTGTAGATACTGTTCTTGAGCATTTTGTTTGCTTCAATATAAAGTTAAATGTAGAGGGGGAGAGAGTACTTTGAGTTTATGATAAAATGCAGTGCAAGAATATGATTGTATATGATTTTCAAGTCACCTACTTACAAAACTAGAAAACTTAAGGTTTAGCTTCAGAGAAATGCATGCAGAGGTAAGAAACATGGGGGAGGACATATCCAAAACAGCTTAGCCTTGTAACAACACAATGAAGGAAAATGAGTAGTTAGGAATAAAACTATAACAGTTGTTTTTAACATTTTTCTTCCTCTTATTTCTCAAGAGATACGTGACTGGATTTGCAATAGACTGAATCTGAACAGAGGGTGAGAGTTTTTTTGTGGGGATAGATCGAGGAAAGACTGGAAAGATTACACATTCGTATAATGGAGAGAGAGGAATGGGTGAGATTCCTTAGGAATAATGCAGGGTAGGGTGGGCTGGTAAGAGAGAGTGTGGAGGGGATATTGGATGTTGGAAAACCTGCCCTGGGTAGTGGGTAGCCTAGGTAGAGCCAAGAACCTGAACTGTGCTGAGCCAGTGGTTCGTGGACACACAACTTGTTCTGGGAGTGGAGAAATCATTAAATCATTATTTCTATCACTGGAGTGGAAGTGCATCTCTGACGAACAATCCTGAAGAGATTTCCCCTCCCCGCGTGCCCCCCCCCCATAGAGTAAGCCATGCTATGCATGTTCACAGAATGAAGCATAGCTGCTATAGAGTGTTTTCGTTCTTCAAGAAGTTCTTCTCTGGGGTACTGGGTATGTTGAAGACATAACAAATATCCAGGTGAACACCACCTCTGCACAGATGTTTGTCACCGTGTTGTGTGACCTAGCTAGAGGCTGGTTCATTTGTGACTGCAGGCACCACCTCCCTGCTCTGTGCACACTCTTCCTGATGTAAAATTCTGAATTAAATGTCCATACTTAGGGTTTTCAACATCTCCTTGTTTTTCCATCTCCTAAAACATGCTCCCATGTACTGAATTTAAGACTACTGTCAAGACTTGCTTGTTTTAGTTAATTTTTGCCAACACCCTAGCAATATGGAAAATCAGTAGCCTGTGTTAGGCTGCCTAATGTGCACTGCCATAATAGAGGGTGTCAGTGCTTCCATAATACTCAAAGTTATTAAAACATCTTCTGAGGCCCAGACTGAAGGAGTGTTTATTACCAGTAGATTGTACAGTCTACAGAGTCTTGAAGGAGCATTTATGCAGGTACGCAAAGATCCATTTGCATGCTGACTTAAGAAATAGGGTTCATCTTTAGGCCCATCAAATGCTGTGTTTTGGCCTTTAAATCCTTTTTCTCATGTTGGTTAGCAGAAATGCAGATCTGTTGGGTATTTTGCTTCCTCAGAGATGCTTCAAGACTGACTTTCAGTCAAGCTGGAGATCAAGAACTTTTCTAAATATTAAAACATTCCTTTCCATCAACCTGTGTATTGTAACCCAGTCTACTTGTTCAGGCTATGTAACTGTGTTTTGCATTTTTGCGCAAGCTACCATTGCTTGCTAATGTCACTGTAACTCTGTACTGTTTTCTCTCCACAATGCATAGTCTAGAAGTGCGTCTGTTATTCATTAGCAAATGCCAGCTGCTTCCTGTATGGGTGTTTTGAGGAGGATGCTTTGTATGAGGTGGGAGGTAAATACGATGAAATTATTTATGTTCTATCATTGCCTGATAATTCAACAACTGTATTTTAAAATTCTATAGGCTGTTTAAGTCACTTGCCTGTGGAAGTTGGTAGATCATTTATCCAGAACAGAATGGCTATTGTATTCTGGAAATTACAAAAGCCAGAATTTCAGTTTGTGATTTTTTGCATAATATAACAATATTGATTCATATTTACTTTCTATTTTTGTTTAATATGTTAGACTCTATTTTTTGCTTTGGCATCTGCTTTCCCTGTTTTTGAGGAATACAAACTTAATTTTACATGGTAACCTTATGTGATTCTTTAATCCAAAGTTCCAAGAAGTAAACCAAAGATTGAAAGACTTGTGGTAAAATGATAATTTTAAAATACTATGTCCCCACCTATATGGGATTGCTTCTGAGATCCCATTTATGCTGTCTTCCTGGCCCAGAATATTTCAGAGCAGGGTGTCAGCTCTGCATTTCTGCAAAGTTATCTCCTCATTTTGCTTCTGCTTGTAACTATCTTGAATTACTATATACAAAATTGTATAATGGAAACATTAAGACTGCTGGACTGTTCTGTGTCAGCGTTCTAGTAACCTTAAAAACTAAGGCTACCAGACTCCAGTGTAATAACAAGCTAAGTGATACAAATGTGAAGATCAAATGCTGTGTCCAAGGTGCGTAGCATGTGGCATGTGTTGGCTCACATGCACTGACCAGCTTCTGGAATACACTCTACTGAACAGTATGCTGGCAAGGCTTGGTAAAATCAAAGCATGTGGTTGTTTGTAAGCTGACCTCTGGTTTTTGTATGTATATGAATGGTGCAGATAGGCCAGGAGTCTATATTATTATCTCTTGCTCTGTGCAAAAAAAACAATATATGCTTTGCTGGCTAATATTTGCAGACTGTTTTTGTTGTGGGGCAGTGTCCCAAGCTCTGCCTATAAAGGTACATGAGTACTTTCCCTGCATTATGTGCTCTGTCTTTTCTATCTTGGTTCCATTGGCAGTCAATGAGCCAAAGTTTTAATTTTGAACTTAGCACAAAGTTCATATTTGGTTCTGCCCCTTGTCTTTTGCGGTAGTGATCCAGTTCAGCAGGATATATCTCCATGAGTCTAAACAATAGTTCAAGTATCTGAAATATGAAAGTGGATGAAGGATTAAAATGTCAGAACACTTCTCTCTTGTTCTTCCTTTCCTATTGCAAAATGCAAAGCCACCCATTTCGTACTGCCAGCCAGGGCAGCTCCAGCTCCATCCTCCATCTCTGAATTTCACTGCAGCCTAGAGGAAACTGCACCTCTGTGGAGTGCAGCTGCTGGACTTTGATGGGGACATGCCTGCTCTCTTTGCACTGGCCTCCCTTGGCAACCAGCCCTTTGAAGATGACCTCTTGCTGTTTGTCTGTTGTCTCTCTTGCGCTGGGTTGGCATGAGGAGGGGGATGGGATGGCGGGATGGGATGGCGTGCTGTGAGTTTTTAACCTTTTTTCTTTTGTCATTCTTAGCTTTTTTTTTTTTTTTTTTTTTTTTTTTNTTCTGTGGTTTTTACCTCTGTATATGGTTGTACATATGGAAAATGGTTTCTGGCAAAAATACTCAGTTCCTGTTTGGCATTTGCATATGAGAGAGAGGAAGTTTGATTAATTTTGTGGTGAGGACACTGCATTCTTCCTCTAACAACCTATTCCTGTAAGTCCCTCCTCTTTTTAAAGTGTTGTTGTGCTCAGTCATAGGGCTGCCTGCCTCAGTGCTGGCAAAATATTTTCTGATGGGCTTTTAGGGAAACTGACTAGCTAGAGGTTAGAAATAAAGTACTGTCATGGATCAAACAGCATAGGAATAAATGGCTGGTTTTTCAGTATAGTGAAAGGTTGGCACGTGAATTGGTCTAGCACAGGCTCTGTGGCTAATGTGGCTAACATAAACAGATATTACCATTTCCTTTCTCACTCTTTTTTTCCTCAGTGATCAAGTCACACTAACTTACCTGTGTCAGTGCTAGATCCACCTGAGGTGTTGCCAGGCTTGATAAGTTTGGGCATGGAGAGCAGGAGGGCAAGTGTCAGCTGCCAGCTGAATGCTCATGAATGAAGCTGGGAGTTGCATGTGCTGCGGGTTTTTTACTGCACCCTGAGGAAGGAGTCTTGGATGCACCTGTGAAAGCAGCTGGAATCCCTCCATGCAGCATGGCACCCAAAGTGCAGGCGCTAGGATATAGGAGGCTTGTATTTGATCTCTGCACATAGCTAGTTCATCCTTCTCTGAAATACTGCTTTAAACTGAGCCTTCCAGTGTCCTGTTTGGGAAATAATCAACAAACCCACACACTCTCCTTCCTCTTCGTCTAGAGATAGTAAGTGAAAACTAGACTAGTAAAAGTAATGAATTATTCCTTTGAGAAGGCCTGTCTTCAGGATGCAGGTGCAGAGAGAACTTTGTGCTCTCTCTCCTGCTTCTCTGATGGAAATATAAATATTGATGTGCCTTTTCTGTACCTATCTGTTCCATGATTACGTGGAATCTTTCATATTACATAAGCAAAAGGAGGACATTTAAACTGTAACTGTGCTTTATGTCCTAGACTGCTAATATGAGTGGTGTAGTCTAATACACCTTGGCAGTTGTTGTATACTGACAATTCTCCTCTGAAATAAAAATCTGGTATTTGCTGGATTTCATTTGATAGTATTTGATCAGCACCTATGAGAACATTTGTCCCCTCCCTGTGTGGACAGGTCTTGCACTTATAGCTCTGTGGGATGCATCAGGACTTGCAGTTACTTGTGTCTCTGTCAGACAGATGCTCTTGGACCCTGGGTAGCAGGTACAATCAGCTGGCCTGGAGTGTGAGCAGGGTGGTGAGGAAGACTGTGACAGCAGCAAGCCTCCCAGGGGTTTTGACCTGAACATAGATCAGTAAGCAGAAGGATTTTGTTTCTGTGTGGCCAGCTAGAATATGCAGATGGATAGCTAATTGCTGTTAGGGCATGACTAATTAATGATTTTTTTACTGAAGCAAGATGAAACTAGCAAGCATGCTTGCTGCAGGAAGTCAGGACTGCCTGAATACTTGTGTGCAGCTTTAGCTTCTCTGGTCATATGGCCAGACTTAAAAAGGGAGAGAGGAGGAAAGAGACTATTCTGCTGATTGAAATATTTAGTGTGGTTCATTATGGAGTAAGCAAGCTCCTACATTCTGCTTTAGTGGAAGGTTATGGCCATATTCTGTCTTTTTAGACATTGCGATGTTTGGTCTGGAGTTTATGTAGCATCCTTTTCTTCATGCCTAGGCAGATTATTCCTCTGGAGAAGTCTCTTCAGTGCCAAAATGGAGACTTTGAAGCAGCTTTCCATGAATGAAAGATAAGGACACTTAAACTGCTGCTATAAATCTAATGAAATGCTAGCAGCAAGTGACACAGCATACCCTTTTGTTCCAGTTACCTTTCTAATCCATACATGACTTGAAAGCCTCCACAGAATCAAGCTCCTAGCTTCTAAACAAATTCTGTGCATCTTTAGATCATATCATTGTGTGCATATTGCACAAGTTCATTGTTCATGGCAATTAACCTCCTTATTCCACATATTTGGAGGAGATCTAATTCTTGGAGCTGACTTCAGTTTTATTTCTGATAGCATATACTAGCAGAAACCGCCATTATGGAAAGTAGCTTTGATGAATAACACAAGATTTCCCCAGCAAATGGTGCAACCCACAAATGGATACAATAAATGCGTAAAAGAGATGTTTCCTCTTAGATTTGAACTCCCCCAGCTCCCTGTTTCAGCTTTCCTTGTTCCACAGAAGTCTGGTTGGCAGAAACTAAAAACTACTGACAGAAATTTCACACAAAAATGGCTTTCCTTTATTTCCTAGTATAACTCATCTATTTTAAGTGAAATGTTTTTTTCCTAAGCCTGCGGCAGTTGTGCAGGTTGTGTTGGCTGATACTCTGTATGTGTGGAAACTTAAGTTACTGTGACGTTTTGGATCAACATGTAATCTGTCAATCTACTTTGTAAGTGTGTTTGTTTGTTTGTTTGTTTTTGGTAAAATATAATCTCCAAATGGGTGGCTCAGAGATGGGCAGAATAAATTTGAATTTTGGAGGAATTGTTGCTATACTCGCGTTTCTGAAAAATACAATGTTACTTCCTCTGGTATACGTGCATATGTGTGTATGTGGGTTTTTTTAATTCCCTTCTAACACTCCTGTACTTTTTAATCTCGGCCAAGTTCATTCCTTTTTTTCAGTGTATCATCTTCACTTTTGGCAAGGAAAAGCAAACTGAGATTTATTTTTGAATTTAGAGCGTTAATTAAATGGTTGCTTTTGCTATTGAATGGTGACATTCATTCTTTCTAGGCCCCAAATGCTCCTTGGGGTTGAACAAATAGACTCCTTTAATTTGTACAGTACTTGTTAAATCTCTTCCTACTTCCTTTTCTGCTAGAAAACTTGCTTATGAAGTATTTGTAGCTCCATGTGAGGCTTTTAACTGAAGCCTGGGTGAGTATGTGGCACTAAGCTGGTAGTTGCAGTTAAAGTGAGTGTTGTAAGGACAAATCTAGCTCTTCATGAGATGTAAGGTTATCCTATTTTCCCCAACCAATTATGGCTCTATCTAATGTTCTAGCCTGGCCACTAGCATATTTTGGGGCCAGTTTTGTTCTCTATATAGTACCAAAACTCTTAGATTTTACTACATAGCTAGTGGCAGCCCTCTTCTGTCATAATAGTCTATGAGCGTATCACTTTGCTCTTCATTTTCCCTCCAGTTTCTCCCTTCATTAGTGGCAGTGTACCTATATTTTTTGCCAACATTTTTCTTCTCCCACTTAAAAAGGAAAAAAACCCTGCAACTATTAACCTGACTTTGTTTCCTCTTTGTTAATATTGAGGTAAGAGACCTGGGGAGGGCTTTTTTTCATGATAATCAAAGCACTCTCAAATTCTTAAGAGAAGAAATCTGCCCTCAGATTAATTTTGTGGTTTCATATTTGTTCATGGACCCATGTGTCTGAGAGCCTGTGATGGGAGGAGACCCTGGGGCTCTGTGTGAGCAGGCACGATGCTGCTGCCCTTGCAGAGGGCTTCTTGCAGTTTTGGTGTTCACTGTGCTGCTGTAGCACATCAACAAGCTGCGCAGTGTGGGCAACATGCTTGATCTGTGCTGCTGCAGCAAATATGATGCAGATGTGCTGAACTTGACTGCTGTGCACATCTGTTGTTCTGCCTGTGCAGTGATGCCTTCTGTGCCACTCTGACTTGGGGCAGGCCCAATAAGGAAATGAGGGCAGGCAGTGGCGGCTGTTGCTGCGGCTGCTGTTGGGGATGTCTCTCAGCTGGCAGTTTGCTTCCTTTCCTGAGGGATTTGCAGCTGAGCACAGGGAAGTTGCTCACAGAAGCTTTGCATATTCTGTGAGCCACAGGTTGGGTATCCCTGTGTTGGAGTAGAACAAGAATGATGATGCTGCTTGCTTCAGGTGTAAGTGTGCTGGTGTTCGGCCAGTTATGCTACTCAGTGAGAGTGATCTTTAGGAGGATGCCTGTCTGGGCTGCATCAGGTCACTGGCAGAGTCTGGCTCCCTATTTAACAAACTCAGTCTGATTGCTCCTCCTAGTTTTTACTGCTTCTACTGTTCCCAGGATCTGATGAAGTGTATATAGCACTGGTCCATCGACATTGCATGAATTTACTGGGCTTGCCTTCATAGTAGATGTATTCAAGTATCCATCTCTGTTTTTACATTTAATTACAACATAGACTGGGTTTCTCATCATCCCTCCAGGCATGCTTCCTTGAGTAATGCAGACTGCGAGAGGTTTTCAGGAGCACTTGATGCTCTTGCCCCAGAGAAGGTTCAGTGGAACCTGCTTGCGGGTCTGTGCTGACCACTGGGTTGAACCACAGAGTCACAGCTGATAGCCAAGACAAGCACACTACTGGTATGATCAGGTCCTTTAATGGTACTTTTTGTCACAGTATGGTTTTTGAAAGAATGATGTTCTTCAAAACAAAATGCTCTGAAAACCAAAGCAAACTGTGTTTTAATGGAGAAGTTTTGTACTTGCCATGTACCTCTCTGCGTAGTTAACCTTTGTGCTTCAGTGGAGCACACAATGATGGGGAAATGCTTCAGGCTTTCACACCTTTTTAGAAAAGCTGCTATATTCCAGCTCCTGCCAGTATAAAAACATTGTGTTTTATCAGTTTTTATCAGACTGCAGAGACAGCTGCAACCTTTTTTTTTTTTTTTTTTTTTCTTTAAAGTACTTCTAAGTTCTTGAAAAAAAAAAATTGTTTCCATTTGTACAGTTCTGGATTGTCCTTCATTAATAACACCTTTTATGGATGCCTTTTTTAAAATCAGTGATAAAAAGAAGCAGCAGCCTGAGCTTCCCCAGTGGGGAGTTGGTATTGCTGGGTTAGAATCTTGCAGTCAAATATCTTAAAGCAGTTTTTTTTTTTCAAGAGGTTGCTCTGCTGGTATAGAAGAGTAAACTGAGATGCAAAAGTAATGCTTTTCTTTCTGATGTATTCTATCCAATTTCTGGAGATTCTAACCACAAAATACTGGAATGTCTCTGAATCACACACTTTGTGTGTATTAAACCTCTAAAGGTGAACAAGGAATTTTCTGAGAACTAGTAATCTGATAAGAACTCTCTTTGCCTTTTGAAGGAAAGAGGTGTGCTTGGGCCACTTTTTGTGCATAATAAGACTGACAGAAAGTTTATTAGAGAAGTGGTCCCTGAAGAAGTATAATAACAAATTCCCCTCTCTGTATGAATATTTAAGTCATTTGGTTGCTTTATTTCATTAGAGCCATCATATACTCTAGGCTTTGGATCAATCCCTTAGGAAAAACGCCCATGGGGGACGGAGTTTTATGTCGGAAATGAGACCATGAACTTGAAAGTGATTTGTGGAAACGAAGGGACTGGGTAACTAAAGATCACTGAAGTCTAATCTGCATTACCTTACATGGTTTGTGTTCACTCGTGCAAAGTTGAGGAAGAAGGTCACTTAGGCTCAATCTCCAGGTCCTGTTTCCACATATGCCTGTTTTGGGGATGAAATTTAATATCTGATGATGGACTTTTTCTTGAGTTTTTATTTTACTTTTTTTACCCTCCAAAACTCATATATTCTATTGCAAAAGCCTGTCTGGTGTAAAAATGTGAATTCATGCAGAGGGAGCCAAGTCTAATGCCAGGTGTATTCTAGATGGGAAAGTGATGGTGTTTCTACTGTTTCAAATCCCAGAGCAATGAGGAATTCAAATCTTTACAAAAAAACTCAACAGTTCTGTTGTGTTTTAGAGGCTTATGCAGTATAGTTTTTTGAATTTTTTTTTTTTTTTTTTTACTGAAACTATTTAAAACCACTGATCCTTTCTCCCCTCACAGAAAATGCTCAGTTTTATTGCTGCTTCGATAGTTTGTCCTTTGTGTCTTGGTTAGCATATTAGAGGTCTGCAGAGGCGAGTGGTGCATGCAGACTTGCTGTGCTGTTCTGAATTTAGGCTGGGATACTGGTCAGAGCCGACACCAAAAGTGATCCAGATCACTTGGATCAGTGATCCATGTTTGTGATCCAGAACCACCCTGAGACTCAATTTTTGAGACGTCCAGCTGGCTCATATGGCTTAACCATGGGAGGAGGTTATTTGCAAGGTAGAAATCTGGGGTGCTTTTAACCTTTTTAAAGCTTTTCCTGGGATATAGAACGGCTATCTTTTCTCTGTTCAGCTCCTTCCTAATCTTCTCTTCAAGCAGTGTGGTGTTGCCTTTAAAATAGAATAAGCAAGCAAGTGGGTTTGATTCTGTTATACATTGGTGAGGATGAAAGTGAGCTTTGATATTCTCATGATGTTGGAGAGGATGGAACAGAACTGCAGGGTTTCTGTTTGAAAATTACCTTAACCTTTAACTTTTGGTATTTATTTCAGCGAATGGTTAAATATAACTCATATTTCTATATGCAGCTGTAGCTTAGTTGCAGATTAAGTACCTAGCACCTTCAAATGTCATTTATGTGAGAGGCCAGAAGGATGCCCTATAGAGCACACAAGCCTGTGAACAAGGTCTAAATTTCCACTTTTCTTAGTACATTATGTCCTCTCTTTGGGCATGTCTTCTATCTGATAGATATAAGAATGCTACAGAATTCCATGTGCTGCAATGGTAAGGTGCAGTTAATGTTAAAGTTACATGGTATTTTCTTGTTGTTAAAATTACACCTTCCCTCAAGTGGAAAACTCCATTTAAACATTTAAATTCCACACTATTACTCCAGTTTTAGATACTGCTTTTTTGGAAATTAAGGAACAAATCCATATTTCACTCTTGGTTTCATTTGTTTTAGGTTGGCATAAGTCCTTATGCTACACTACCTTTTTCCTTTCCATCTTTTTTTAGCCATGCAGTGAAGTCTGGTCAGACAGCTGATTTTATTGGTCTTTTTGTGCAAACATCTCCCGTGGATGTAGGGTCAGAAAGCCACTCCTTCATCAGAGAGTGAGAATTAATTGGAAACTAGAGATGAGAACATGACAAGCACTTCTGTTGAATGTGTCCTCTAGTAAGTACTGTCCACCACAGTTGGTGGTGCATTGTAGCATCTAGACAACTAGTCGTTAGAGGTAACACTGGTGTTTTAAGCTTGTATCCCTAAACTAATTCACAGACTGGCATTGCAAATTTTGTTTTTAATTCCTGTTTGAGAAAATTGCAACACTTTCTTGATCTACTGAGACTAGTGTAATTTAAACCTGTGGAAACTGAACAGAGTTCAGGGACTGTCTCTACTTTGATATGGTGGAATGCTTTTGTGAATAGAAAATAACTAGTGATACAGTTCATATCCTACTGCTCTTGGCATTGAATCTTTAGATTCTTCTGTATTTTAAACATCTGTTCTTCAGAGCATAGGATGGCAGTCTGGATTTGCACCTTGAACATGCCTTTGCATTTTATTTGAGAACACAGATCGAGACAAAACATAACACATCATTTTCTCACCCCATCCTGTACAATCTTTAGGATAGGAGTGGTCTCGCGAGCTCTTTTGCTAGAGGTTAGGATACGTGTGCTAAAAGTAATGTCACCTACTTGCAGCCCTTACCTCCCTACTCCCCTAATCCCTAAACAAAACAAAAATTGGTATTCCTTCTTACTTC
Source organism: Nothocercus julius (assembly GCA_013398735.1). Lineage (NCBI taxonomy): Eukaryota > Metazoa > Chordata > Aves > Tinamiformes > Tinamidae > Nothocercus > Nothocercus julius. The sequence goes on along the minus strand of VZSV01000257.1, from coordinate 141,864 downwards.
TGCAAAATCATGAGTATTTCGTACAGGTAGATTATGCAAATCTTTCTGTCAAATACATAGCTAAATGACGAGGGAAATAACTTCGTATTTTAAAATATTCTGGTATGTCAGAGGCAAGTGAGAACCTTAAAAGGATGGTGATGCTTACCTTTATGGGGTGTAACTTGCTATATTTTGAAGTGGAAATGAAATATTTGCATCTTCCCTCTCTAATCTTGGCACAACAGCGGTTGGGGAAGCTGAGTAATTTGAGAGGCTGGATAATTCAGATCCCAATTCTACTGACAATGCCAGAATTCAATTTCCTTTTCACATCTCTTGTAGAAATTTTTTCACAAAGAAATACTTTTCTTCATAATGGCCATGAAACTTTAGGCTGGATAGACAATATCAAGTGTGGTTCTGCTAGCCTTTGTTTGTTTTTTTTTATAGCAGATATTCCTTCATGGCTGTAAGGAAGTCATACTTAGATCTTTTGGAAAAGGATATGTCCTTCCTTAAAGCAAGCAAGGAGATGTGTTGACACCCTGGCCTTTGTCTCATGAACTGCAGACATAATACTTCTGTTAACATTAATCCTCTTCCACAGGATGTATGAAAGTTCTTCTGGCAGTGTCATCAGCAAAGGTTCATGATCAGTACAGGTAATCCTTAGGTCCTTAAGTTCCACATCATTACTCAGCTTCACAGAGCTACAGTTATTGATTATATGTGGAATTACAAATAGAAATCATCCGTAGATTCTATAGGTGCACAATGTCCATGAGCAGATACCTACCTTTTATGATGCACAAAAGGCAAACAGGTATCCAGGAGACTTACTCAAACTAAGAGGTGGTTTATTTTGTTTGTTTGTTTTTTTAAAAATAAAAAAGGGAACCTGAAGTGTGAGGTCAAAACTGCAAAACTATTGAAAGAAATCCTGTGTCTTCCATTTCTTCCCATGTTATATCTTGACACCTGATTTAGTAGTAGATGACTAAGCATAGAAGGAGATATTGGTCTTCTGGAGGAAGACCAAAGCTTAATTAGGAAAAGAAAGGGAAGAATAAATAGGTAACCTTACTGGAAGGGTTTTTGCTTAATTTGATTGTTATTGATCTCATGTTGCTCTGACTGAGAGAGCACACATTTTAACACACTGTAAATACGTACACTCTTTGTATGTGCCTTGTTAATGCTTCCTTACTGCCATATCTCATGAAGCCTTTCAAGAGGGAGCAGAGGTCATATCAGTAAGGCTACATAGATGCTTAATGAAGACATTAATACAATGAGCAATCTTTTAGCTATTTCTTGTCAAAGGGTGGAGTGGGAAGAGTTATTCTGCAGCTTGTGGAATTTGCTGAAGAAGTGAATGTACAATGAAAAATTCAACAAGAAGAAAGTTTGGAGAGAGTGCTATGTCTTGAAGGCATGTTGCTAAAGTTTTCAAGACTTTCCAGGTACCAATTTTCAGACTTGCCTTACGTTATCTAATACTGAAGTCTTTGTGGGTGAGAAGGAGAATGGGGAATTGGTAGTTGTTGTGCTTTCATTTTGTTTTAAGTGGATCTGGAAATAGGGAATCTGTGTTTATAGTGTTGGCATGATCTGTTGACAAACTACTGGAACTGTATGCAACGTACAGAAATGTCAGCTTGTTTAACCCAAGTGAGCATAGGCCCAAAAGCAGCATAACTGAATCTCCATGGTGTGTATAAACATTACTATCCTTCTTCCACAACGAAGCCAGTAAATGTGCTTGGTAGCATGATGTACAATGTTGGCTTAATACCTTGGATTGGCACTAGCTTGAGATCTTTGCATGGTATGAACATACTCTTTGCCTCTGTTTCATTCTTTAGCCCCAGTGACTTCCTTACTTTAGTAGACAAACAAACAAACCAATTATGAATGGACTGCTGAGGCTGGCTTCCTGTTAGGCGTTGGAGTCTCAATATGAAGTGTGAGTGAAGTACGATTGGCCAGAATGTGAATTTGGAGATGATTTTATACAGATAAGAGATTTGTGGATGGGAACTGCATTCTTGAAATGCTGGAACCGCTAACATGATTCTAACAGTGTAGATGAGAAAGGTTACTATATGGTTTGGTGTGTTCAGGTAAAAGAAAGCTGCAATAAGTAAAGTAGGAGTTTGATTATGTGAATGAAGTGGTGATAGAGATTGAGAACAGAGATCATGATCCAAGTTCTGGTTGTGATAAGATTAGTAAATTGGTAAATTGTACAATCTGTAGATGACTTTATAATGCCACTTGATTAAAAGAGCTGACACTGAGTAGTTGAATTTTATTTCCCTAGATGTCTTAATGATTACATAGCGCTGATGACTAATATGACTTATCTTTCAGCTGAGTATTGGTGTTTGTGCTATAAAATCTCCACACTCACATTCAATTAGCCCAGCAGCAGTTTGGGTTTATGGTGTTTGTGATTTTAACTGAACACTGCAATGTTTTTCTTAGTTGTCCCTTCCATAAACATACTAACTCTGAATGAGTATTGCTAGCGTGATATAATTTGTTTCATTAATAACTCTGAGATCCTAGTGTGATGCGACAAAATCCTTGGGAAGTTGTAGCCTGCAGATATACCCAGTAATTCCTTTGCATTTGCCAGCACAGTGCCTGAGGCATGTATCACTCTTTTGCTTGCCTGCTTACACTGTTTTGCCATAGGCAGCACTGCCACATTGGGGTAGAAATCGCTCTTTCTGATACACGCTCATTTTGATTTGCTGACCAAACCCAGTTTTATTTTAGGTGAATAGCTCACAGTACAGTCTTGCCACAGCTTGTGAGTAGTGTGTTCTCTGTGGGCTCCATCCAGAGGATTGAATGAGAATTTGAGACTCTCTTCCCCTTGGCATGGATAGAGCTGTGTGAATGGTGAGAGTCCTGTACTAAGGAAATGAGTTTCTGCTTCATTTTTTTCTCCTTCATTGACAAAAACTTGCCAGGGCTTCCTTTTTTAGCTTCTTGCATCAGAACAGACTCCAGAAGCTTTCTAGGAAACCTAGTTCTGAGGACAGTGTTCAAGGCAAAGGCAGTGTGGTATTTGGAAAAGGAATTTCAGAAATACAGTACAATGGTCAGGAAGTGTTGAACTGAAGTCACTTCCCATGGAAAAGGCACGATATTTCTCTTGTGTCTTGCTGTTCTCCATTGTTGCATGCTCTCCAGTTCAATTTTGTATTGCGTGTAATATTTGAAGTCCTGTGCACTTTTTCAAAGCTTTTAATTTGGTTATACAGATTGGTCTTTCCACACTTCAGTCTCTGGATTTCAGACTTGATAGTCCTTTCCGTGTGATACGCATGCCTCAGCCAGGATTGTCACTTTGTTTGAAGCAGCTGTAAGCCTATGGTGCACTCCGGATCCTGCCCAATGCATGCAGTTTTCCTTGAGTCTTTTTTTTTTTTTTTTTTTTTTTTTTTTATCTCAGAGAGACAGATGAGAGGATTCTTCTCAAACATTTTCTGCTTGTCTTTGGACAACATACACCTGCTAAAGTGACCCTACTGGAAGGGAGAACTTGTTGGGTAACTTTCTTCTGACTAGAAGGCAGGAAGCTTGCAAAGTTAGATTACAGGAATGGCTAATCTTTATCATACTCCAATCTGCATATCAATTTTTTCCTATGACAGGAGATGCAGTGCTGCAGTTTTATCTTGGAGAATCGAGTGACAGTGAATGTGCGTAGTGGTTTGGTAGAAAGTGATGAGTGGCTTCATGGGTTTTCATTATTCTATTTGGAGTGGGACTGGGCTGACATGAAGCTAGATTGAAAGTGATCCAGCTGTGTTAGCCTCAACAGCTTCTGCTGGCTTATGGCCTGCTGGAATCACAGATTGAATGATGTGACAGTCCCCCTTTTACCAGAGCTCTGCTGCTGGTGCATGATATAAATCTGGTGTGGACTTCCGTGAGTCATAGATTGGTATCTGACTGAGCCCCTGAGTGCTCCATATGCATGCTGCTGTTTCCTCTTCCTCTCTGCCTAGTCTCATCTTCATCTCTTCTGGTCAGACCTCTTATTATGTAAAGGTTGAGCGGAACAGAATTTATTCTTGACAGTTTCACTCTTTCCCTGGGATTCTAACCATGAAGCTTACCTTGGTCCTACCAACATTAGTTTGCTGTTACTGTTTTCAGAGTGTGTGGAGTCCTATGCCCTGTCCTCCACCTGAACTGCAGCAGAATATTCATATCACAAGTTAAAATCCATCTTCTGTTTAGTAATGTCTAAAATCATAAGGAATTGTTAGCTGTGTTTCCCAGAAAGTATAGCAAGGCTTTCTGTTTAAGAGGATATGTCAGTTCTTAATGCAGATATGGAGACTATTTGCATTGTGAACACTCTGCTGCTTTCAGGTCTGTGATTTTTTTGTTTAGTCTACTAAACTGTACATAGGTCTTTTTCCAGCTCATCTATCTTTTTGAAGAAAATAGAGGGAGTGTTCAGAGATATAACCTAGATTTTGCGAAATGCTTGGGAGCCCAGTCCCACATAGCATACATAACCCGTGTGTGAAGGTGAGATGCACTGAATGCATGTTGATTAACATTGTAAATTCCTGACTATCTGGGAAACTATTCAAAAGACTTTGATGTTATACACTGCATACATTTTCCTCTCTTTGGAATTAAGTTTTATTTTCCTCTGAATTGAAAGACTGTTTTCTCAGATGTTTGGGGCGTGTTGCTGGAGACAAGATATTGACCAATATTGTCATTCAAAACTGGACAAAATTGCCACTTTCTTGTGGTAAGGAAGTTAAAGATTTGTAAAACTTGTTCACCGATGACTTGAATGAAGGCACAGAGTGCACCCTCAGCAAGTGTGCAGATGATACCAAACTGGGTGGAGTGGTGAACACTCCAGAGGGCTGTGCTGCCATTCAGAGGGACCTAGACAGGTTGGAGAGTTGGGCAGAGAGGAGTCTCATGAGGTTCAACATGGAGAAGTGCAGGGTCCTGCGTGCGGGGAGGAATAACCCCAGGCACCAGTGCGGATTAGGGATTGACCTGCTGGAAAACAGCTCCATGGAGGGGGATTTGGGAACCCTGGTTGACACCAAGTTAACCGTGAGTCAGCAATGTGCCCTTGTAGCCAAGAATGCCAATGGGATCCTGGCCTGTATTAGAAGTGTTGCCAGCAGGGCGAGGGAGAGGATCCTGCCCCTCTGCTCAGCTCTGGGGTGGCTGCACCTGCAGTACTGTGTGCAGTTCTGGGCTCCCCGGGACGAGAGGGACATGGAGCTTCTAGAGAGGGTCCAGTGTAGAGCAACGAAGATGATTAAGGGACTGGAGCATCTATCTTAGGAGGAAAGGCTAAGCGAGTGGGGCCTGTTTAGCCTAGAAAAGAGAAGATGGAGAGAGGATCTTATCAATATGTGTAAATACCTGAGGGGAGAATGTAAAGAGGATGGGGCCAAACTCTTCTTGGTGATGGCCAGTGATAGGACAAGGGGTAATGGGTACAAACTGGAAGTGGAAGTTCCATCTCCACATGAGGAAGAACTTCTTTCCTGTGGGGGTGCCAGAGCCCTGGAACAGGCTGTCCAGAGAGCTTGTGGAGTCTCCTTCTCTGGAGATCTTCCAAACCTGCCTGGATGCCACCCTGTGCTGCGTGCTCTAGGTGTCCTTGCTGGAGCAGGTGGATTGGACTAGATGATCTCTAGAGGTCCCTTCCAACCTCAGCCATTCTGGGAATCTGTAAAAGGAATAAAAGAGGCTCTTCTAACTTTGGTTTATCGTGTTTTCCAATGGTGTAACTGCAAAAGGTGCTTTGTGGCTGTGATCTAAAGGCCTGTACGCGCTTGGAAGTTGTTGCGGAATCACACAATCCTAGAGGAAATAAACTGGTACAGAAATAGAATTTTTCTGTTCTTCTTGGCTTTCTTCTAACATGTTTTCTGGACTAAAGTAGATAGAGACTTTGTATATTTTTTGTATGGTTGAGAAAGAAAAGACTAAGACTTTTAATCTCATGACAGTGTATAGAAAGATCCTGAGCTGTTCCTGTGGTGGTTTGTAGCACTGTAATGCCCTATCCTGGTGGACAAAAAAAAGGACAAAAAGGTGGAAGTTTTCTTTTAATCATCAGGGCTTTTTGAGGTGATAGAGTTACAAAGTTAAATATTCCTCCTTTCTTGTTCCTTTACTGTTTGTCTACTCTGTAACAGTAACCCATTTAAAATTTGTGCGGCTCTTTGAATTTATTTTAAACCCTCAGCAGTGTGTATACAGATATTGTAACCTTGGATAAAAGCCCCTCCCAGTCGTGGATTCAGTTTTGCCCTTTCAGGCATTTGGAAAGTGCCCCAGCACATTTCAAGGCTTTAAAACTAGAAACTTCTTAGTTATGAGAAGTTATTAGTTATGGTTTCACACCTTGATTGGTATAGTGCACATCAAGGGACTGGTTTTCTATGTCTTTAGATATTTAATACTGATTAATGCTTTCTGTTGATTTAAGAGTGCATAGACTCTTTATGGCTCATTGGACAAAGTATTTGTTTATAGTCTAACTTTTTAATTTTGGAGCAGTTTCCATTTTTATTTGTACTGAAAGAAAACAAGTCAAATGTATGTTGAGTTCTTTGGGGATTAATTATGTTAGAATATGGGCTCTGGCAGTTTTGGAGAGAACCCTCTCTACCTGACTTCCTTCCCTGTTTTTATGTGTATGCTGAATAGTTTACCTGTCAGGTGCTGAGTTTAAGGAGTGTTTTATATTCTAGTGGTAGTTAAGATACCCCACACTTTTAAACATAGTAAACTGCTGATCTGTTTGGTAATGTGGACCACTCAGTAACACTTCCAGTAGTGCATGTAATAAGTCATGATAAAAAAATAGAGGAATATTGTGCAAGGATTTAAGATGACTAGTAATGCCCCTCAAACATTGGTTTTGGATCTTAAATAGTTAAAACCTTGTCAGTGACTCCACAAAATATTTTGTATTATTTCTATCAATTTGCAAGGAAAGGCCCAAGCGTAACATTATATTTAATTCCTTTATATTTGGAATGAGGACTTATAATCACATTTAATCGGGAGTAGAAATGTACTGAATTCTTAACATATGAAGTCTTCAATTATTTTGATGTTGCTTTTTTCTTTCTTTCTTTTTCTTTTTTAAAGTGTATTTGGTATAACTGTTCAAAAGCAAACTATATGCATTTTGTGAATTATACTGATTTGCTAAAGATTTCTTTATGATTCTTTTTCAGATGCATCCGCTTGGACTGTGTAATAGCAACGATGAAGAAGACCTATATGAATATGGCTGGGTAGGAGTGGTGAAGCTAGAACAGCCAGAGTTGGAACCTAAACCATGCCTCACTGTATTGGGAAAGGTAAGGGAGTAACAGGGTTATATATTCTGAATAATTAGGAGTAAATGCTGTATGCAACTCTTTCTTAGAAGGGATGGTTCCTTTCAGAGAAATATCCACAAGAAACAAAACCCTTTTACTCTAGGATATATTCTGTGTTTGCCTGTTTTCACACCGGATGCTTTAGGGAAAACTAATACAATGAATCAGTTGATAGAGATGGTGATGGGGAATTGAATGCATAAACTCTCTTTTCAAATTCTGTAAGAGCCTAACAAAGATTTTGGCAAATAAGGCTGTTTAGCAGAAGCAGTAACTGAGGTAAGATAGGGTGGACTGACAATGTAGGGTGAACTACTAGTGTGATGCTGAACTTGCTTAAAGGAAGCTTCTTGTCAAAAGCAGATAATGTGAAAGTATTTTTTTTATTTGGTACTTTTTTTTTTTTTTTTCTTGGATGAAGTGTCTTCAGCCCTAGAAGAAATTTCTTTACTGGGACTGCGTGATAGATATCACTGAATAACAAATGTATCTTGTTGTATTGGTGGTTTAAAAAAAAAAAAAAAAAAAAAGGAAATTTCCATCTTGTTGGAGTCTCTTGTGTGAAATAGTAGTTGTCTGACTTAGACATTGGAAAACAAAATAGTGTCTGTGTAGAGAAATACCTTAAACAGGAGAGATTTTGTTGAGAGAGAGAGAGAGAGAAAAGAAATCAACTTCTTATTCAATTTAAAAAAGAAGGGGAAAATCAAAGAGCCTACTATTGTCGATTTTTGTTCGTTTCTCATTTACTTTGATTTATCCTGCCCTAGAAGAGGCTTTTTCTGCACTGTTGGATCTGATAGGCAAATACTTAATTTGTCTTTGAGTACAGTAATGGTAAACTCATGCTATTTCAAAATTCTGTATGTAGGCCTGCCCAACTGCAGCATCTCTCTCAGTTAATTTGAATATTACAAAATGCAGAACCAGTGACACATTTAAAAATGTATTGGTATATGTACTGTGTCTTTTCAGCTTTACTGACATTGCACATAGCCATATATTATGTGAGGTGGATGATAAAGCCACCCCTCAGTACATGCAGATCTGCATTAATGATTCAGGTGGGTAAAGGTAAGACTTCTTGAATGCAAATATTCTTAGCTTCTGGAAAGATGAAGCAGTGTGCATAAGGCTTAGGATCCAGAGCTTTTGAACTGAAAGGCCACAGAGATTCTGCTTCATCCAGTGCAGTCTTTGTGATCTACAGTACCTACTGCTGAGAACAGATGCATCTCCCATCTGGAATTTCCTTTTTTTCTTACTGATGGAGGTGGGTTAGGATTTCCTGGTATCTTTTCTTTGGTCTTATTTCCATTGAATGCCGTTCTGTGAAATGAAAGGTAGATCTTGTATGTGGGAAAAGTTATGTGATTGGTTCAGTTTGATGTATTGATTTCGTGACAGGAATGAAGTTGGTGCCATGAAGTTGAGAAAAATTAAGGTCTTGTTTTCTTTCAAAACTGTCATGGACATAATTGAATGGTTAAATACGTCAACAACTTACAGCAAAGTAAAAGGTTAATCTGGCAGAGCCAGGATCCCTTTACAACTTAGAGCAAATGTGGGCAGTTCTGTTTGATTTAGAGACTTTTCATTGAGAAAGCTAGTTCGAATGGCCTCATCTTTGCTATCAGCTAAGAGCAAATACATGGAGAGTCACCTAGACTCAACTGACAAGACTCTCTGTCTCGTGTGTGTGTAAGAGATGGATGCTGTTCTGAGTTTAAGCCTATCTTAATTGGTTTGGTTTAAAAGTTCAGACTAACTCAAATCAAATTTGAAAAACAAACCACAAGAGAATGTGAAGCTCCTCCTAGTTTAAGGGAGCTGGTTTAAACCCTTTTTGTTAAAATTTCCAAAGTTCTGTGTTGAATAGCATGCTAGTAGAAGCAAAAAGGCTCTTGATTTTGTGCCTGTAAGGTGAAATGCTGCATGTATAAAGAAATAAATTACAAGGTTTTCTTCAAATTGCAGTGGTCAAGGATGAAAAATGATGATGTGTTTGAGATATGTGCAAAGCTTGGAATGTATTGAAATAAGATGTGGAGAACACTTAGCTGTTTGTAGTGCTTAATTCCCTGAGGTATAGATCTGGTACGAAGATTTTTGTTGTTGTTGTTTTTAGTAAAACTATGGTCAGTGTTTGCAGTAGCTTCATTCCACATCTTTATCCATCTGCCAAGTAGGACCAGTAGATGTAGAATTTAATGTGTCCCTTTCCATATACATTTTTGAATTACTCATTCTTTTTGGTCAGATTTATATGGTGCAATGGAAATGAAAGCACAAGGGTTTAAAAAAAAAAGAAAAAAAAAAAGCCTTCTCCTAGATGGTGTGTAAAAGCTGGACATGGGTTGGGAAAGGGGTGTGTGTGGCAGTCGTGATTTAACACTGCCTTTGATCAGCACCAGCCCTGTCTAAGGCACTGCTTGCTTGCGAACCGAGCAAAGGCTGGGTTTTACTGATCTCATGAGTGCCTGAATAGGACTCGAAGGGGAATGACAGAGAAAGAAGAAAGCTTTGGAAATGAAAAGGAAACCCCATGAACCCGGCCAGCATTATTGGCTGGATTTGCCTACCAGGGCGCCGCTTGATTTCTGCCAGGCTAATTCGGCCCTGGCTTCTCCCACCCCACCACCCTCACCCCCCCCTTCCTCCTTCCAGGCGTTGTGTGCGTGTGAGGCATGGCAACAGCGCGGTTCTCAGGCTGGGAACCCACTGAGCCCGTTGCCATGGTCGCTGGGAAGTGCCTGGTGCCATGTGCTTCAAAGGGAACGTTTCCCTTTGCAGTGCCCGCCGGCCTGCAGTACGGTGCAGCGCAGCCAGATTCGCTCCCTGCAACCACAGTGGTGTGGCATTATGTGGAGTGGTGTGGCATGGCTTGGCATGGCATGGTGGCATGGCTACTCCCCAGGATGGGGAGAGCACAAGACCTGCACAGCCTGCCCTTCCACAGCCAGTGCTGCACTGCTAGCAGCAGGTCTTGTGCAACATCCTGGGGCCTCTCTGGCCTGGCTGGGTTTGAAGTAAGGACTTCTGCAACCCACCATGGGTCCTGCCTCCTGTTATTTTAATACAAATATTGAGAAAGCATGGAAGGTTTGCTTAAAACTGGAACATCTCCCCACATCTCCCCTCTTCCACAGGCTGGAGAGCCCACAGGGAGAGGGACTTTATTCCTTGTTTCTTTTCCAAGGACTGCTAATGAGGAACTTCTTGATAGTGCTGGGACGTGTGAAATTCAGGACATGCATCTGTGTAGACCCTAACAAAGAGAGGATATCCCTGCTCCTACAGCTTACCATTTTCCTCACATGAAAGGCATCTCTGAACATGAGGAAATTCCCAACAGCTCTTCCAATATCCATTCACTTCACTTTGTTTTGAGAGTTTGTTTACATAGCATGTACACAGATATTGACTAGAAGAAGCCCTTGTTTGCTGCATTGTCACTGTGATTGTGCTACTTAGATCGGAGCCAAAATCTTTGTAACTTGTCTCTTCATTAAGCAATCTATTTATGGGTCCTTGTTGTTTGGCTGACAATTAGTTTAAATGCAAAGATTCCCGTACGAACATCAAATATGACATCATAGGATTATGTCGGTAGCTTAGCTCCTGCAGAAAGAGTTGATATGTCCTAAGACTGAAAGACTGAGGAACTGAGGCAGGAGGGCCTGTGGGCAGGTGTTTTTTTTTTTTTTTTTTTTTTTTTTTTTTTTTTTTTTTTTTTTTTCAGACTTTGTGAATCTATATAAACTAACTGGTTTCTATTTAACTTCCATACTACTGTTATCCAAGAATAGTGAAAACTTCACTGTGAGCCTGGTTGCAGTTGCACTAAGAGTGGAAGCATAGGTGATTTTACTGTGCAGTTTCTGGGCCTTGTTCTGCAATATTGTTTTCAGTCATAACTACTATGTTCCTTAATGAAGCTTTTGGTGGCTATTTGTGGAAGAAGAGAGACAGAGACTCTGAAATTCGATTGCAAATCACATTTCTGTGAGAATTGTAAAAATCCTCTGTAGATTAAAATAGACTAATAATACGTATGGGTAATCAACAGATGCACTTCATAATTCACTAACTGAAAATTTAAAAAAGTATTTCCAAACTCACTCTTTTGTGACCACAATGATTGTTCACACAAAATAAAGTCTAAGAAGTGCCATCTGTTTGATTTCTTTCCACCCTGTTCTACTGTTGATCGTACATAATGATTTGAGAGTTTTCAGGTTGTGAGAGAGGTCCTTCTGAGATGAGGAAATATGGTTCTTGGACATGGTACAGTTTGTGCTCTAAATACAGAGTAACACTTTACATGTATTTCATAAGTAGTTTTACATGCGGGTACCACTTTTTTTGAATGCCTCTTTTAATTTCCTGAGAGTCCACTGAAAAAAAATAGGATTAAAAAAATTGGGCAAATTCTTTTTACAGGAATATCTAGACTTGATTCCTTCTTAACCAGCCCTGAACTTGTTAATAAAAGCAGCTTTGAATTGTCTTGCTCATGTATATAGAGTTTTTGGTATCTTTGCATTAAAAAAAAAAAAAAAAAAAAAAAAGTACTTTTGATCCTGTTAGTTTTGAATTGCTGAAAAAGAGCAAAATAAACAGAATTAAATTGTAGCTTGATATTCATACCCTAAATTAAACATACAGTTATATATACAAATCAGAATGCCAGTGACTTCATGAGCATGTCTTTTATATATGTATAACATCAGTGGTTAGATGTACAGTGTGGATAGTCACATGTACAAATGAATTCAGTTCAGCTACAGAAATGCACATGAAATTTAGTCAAATGCTTTTCCATGCTGAACTTGCTCAGAAATCTGGATTGAGCTATGCATTTAGATTAAAATCTGAAACTAATGAGACATATATAAAATCCATGATTAGTGCTTCTAAAACTCTGTTTATTCAGACATATTAGCTCATATGGGTAGCTGCAGTAGTGTCCGGTCACTCAGCGATAAGTCCTGAGCACATGCAGTAAAAGATGTTGTTGCTTCAGGAGAACTTCTTACAGCCCTTGAAGTAGGTGACACTCTGTTTGTCATACTTATTTCACAGTTTGGGACTTCTGCTGCCTTCAGTTTGTCACAAGTTTCAGAATTTAAGCCAAATAATTAGTCTGACTGAAAAGTAACTAATACTACAGGTAACTCTAAGCTGTTTTTTCATTTGCTTCACTGTGTGGCTACAAGAAGATTTGTGTTGGCACACATGGAGTCCAGTGGAGGTAGGAACCTATAAGAGGAGGAGGAGGAGAATACAGACACTGCTCTTTCTGATGGTAGTATGGGCCTAAATGCATGACAAACTACAGTCCAAGGAAAGCAATTCAGCTATAGAAACTTAATGTTGGTTATGCTGAACTATCGGATGTTGTGTGATAACAAGCAAGCTGTTACAAACCAAAACAAATGTTTCTTGACTGAGATCAGTTTTTTTGGCTATGTGCTAGCTGGTAGACTTGAACTACGAAAGTGCTAACATGCCATGATTTGACCAAAGCACAAACTACATTGTTTATCAATCCCAATGGTTTTAGATGGGAAAAAAAAAGAGTACATGTTTTAAGGGAAAAAAAAAATACGTATCCTGGCTTTACTCTGACACAGTGAAGACTGTAAACTGCTGAATCAGTCATGTTTTTAGGAGACTCCATTAAATTTTTATTTTTTATTTTATTTTTTTCCCTATGATCTGTTGTTGTAGCATTACCTAAAATTAGAGGTAACTGTGAAAGGGACTAGTATGTGTAATTATAACCCTTATTCCATGTGTGTTTCTTACCTGAATTTCTTCTAAATGATATATTGATAAATAGAAAGAAAGAATGACCATTTTTGTGGCAAGTGGACCACTAAAGAACAACATAAGCGTTCCAATATACCAAATGATTCTTGGTCTTCCCCACCTCATTGCTTTGTGTAACAGCCAGGACATCTGAAATGTTAACATTCATTTTAAACAACTATCAAACATCTTTCAAATTGGTATTTGAAGTGATAATGATATTTGTGCAAATATTTTTGATATTATTTCTCATTTGACATTCTATTTGCTGACTTCTCCAGAGTAAGCAGTATAACCGGTCCTGTACAGCATATAGAAATAATGATTTCTGGAATTCAAACCAAATTGCATAGATGAGGTCAGAAGATGGGATAATGTATGGTTATTCAGGAAGGATCAGCATTTTCATAATGACAGAGAAAGAAATAGTTTTCATAATCTTCCTGATATAGACAAGTGTATATTTTGGAACAACAACAACAAAGACGTATGTGTAAAAATGAGATGTATTTGCCAAAAGGTCAGTGACTTTCTGCTTTCCATCTTGCCTCTTCCTCTGTTCTCCACAGACCACGTTCTAACACAAAATCTATTATAATAGATTAAAAAGAGATTTGAATGAGAGAGAGAAAGGAAGAAATGTACTAGCTTTCAGCAGTGTTTGGTGATGGAGAAAAGGCAGAAATGCATGGAAGCAAGAATGGGGGTGCATCGTGAAACAGCAGTCTCATCACTGCAGCTTAAACCTTGAGTTCCTATGTATCTTTCTCAATTTTTTTTTCTCTTTAAACTGCCTCATTCCACAGTTGCTGTCTACTTTAATTTCAGCAGTCCCTTTGAGGAGAGAATTTAAAGAACAGGTAAGAGAACTAACAAGCAAGCCAAGGAAATTCTGGAAACAGGAAAAGTTAGTATTGTGTAGATCATATGATGAAAGAAGTAAAAAGGAGGAAGACAACTGGATCAAAGTCAAAGAGGGAGCCCTTAAAGGAATTCGATAACATGGGCTGGATCAGGTCATGCAGTAGCTGATTTGTCAGTTTTTATTTCATGGGTGGGAGGAAGGCAGGGCCTTTCCATTCCCAGCTTGTGCCAGCAATCTGTTACTAGTTTATTTTGCTAACTTCCTCTTTTTGGTCTCTGTGCATTACAACAGCAATCCATGAAGAAAGGCCGTCTCTTAAGTTGTTCCCCTCGCTCCCCCTCTTCCCCCGTCACTCCTTAGACTTCCTACTGTGGGTCTGATTACTTTAAATAAATGATCACTTTTAGCATTGAGTCCTTCTCAGTCCCTGCCACCATCTTTGCTCCCTTGCAACCAACTGTGGAACACAGCTGCTGCTCTGTTAATCTAAAGAAACAGCTGTTCTTGCACAACATATGTTACTGGAGTCTTTGCTCAGGCCGAGCCTCCAGTGAAATTTATGGAAATCCAGGCTGAGTAAAGACTGAGGAATGATTTTGTTAGATATGCATCGCATTCAAATAATAACGATACGTAAATAATTTGTCTCTGAGCCTTTAAACACTAATGTTTCTTTTGTGAACCTCTTAAACATTGAGAGAGACTTTCTGGGCTAGCTAATTTATAGACAGAATACACCTATGGAAGAAGAGTAGAAATGCACAATGCCAGATATGTTGGAAGAAGTACAGAAATAGAGTTTGAAGAAGAGAAATGGATGGCCAAGAAAGTGAGGCTGTGTTGGATGAGCAGGCAACCAGGTTGGACAGCAGAATGAGGTAAATTGATCAGTTGAAGAAACAGGCAGCAGATATGATCCAGGGAGTGGAATTATTTAGGACTTTGCAGATGAGTGGCACGTGTAATTTCAGTGCACTGAGAGTCAGAAGGGTTTGAAAGAAATTGGAGAACTGGGGAATGTAACTAGAGCTGGGTCAGAGGGATTTGGGTGCTCAAAGGCATGCTGAAATGGAGAGATTTAATCAGCAGTGGTAAAAAAAAATGAACAGCGGATTGTAGAGAAATTGCAGACATAAAGTGGGAATGTTTTGCAATCATTTTCATGGTATGGAAAGGGAGGAAAGAAAGCTTAATATAACACAAGCCATGTTTCATATTCTACTCATCTAAGAATTTGTCAGAAGCTATTGCTCTGCTGTGAACATTGTCTTCACAGTGTTCAGGTGGATATTATATAGAAGTCTGACTTTGCTGACATGTTGATTTAATGTTTGTACTAAGCTGAAGGAATCAGCTCCAGGCTAGAGAGGGAAAAACACTGAGTCAAGTGTTCTTCTGCAAACTCACCACTAAAATGCATAGGAAGTGGGCTTTTTGGTTGATGCAGGAAGCCCTGAGCAAGCCATTTGCAATTCTGCTAGGTAATCTCATGAAGATTAGAGCTATATATGTTTGTGGTACCAACTCTCTAGGCAGGTTAGGTGATATTCTGATCAACACTTGCATACTTACTGCCTTATAAGTGCTCATTATGGATATGAAACTCTCACCAAAATTATTAAATATCTCAAAAGCATGCATGCATTCTAGCACATTAATATCTGAATTGTGAGCCCAATTCACAAATTGTTAATTTACCAATTTTAAATTGCTAAATCTAGAGAGTATTTTACACATACTTATTTTTTTCAAAGTCCTCCAAGAATTTCATCAGCTTTAGATGGTAAAAAATGGACCCTAGCCCTGGGGATCCAAACAGTGAGATGTACTTGACAGTGGGAACTCTTGGTGCTCTTTGATGCTTTTCAGGGAGAAAGGAGGGGAAAAGGAAAAAAAAAAAAAAAATGTTTTGCCAGGAGTCCAGACTGCATAGCTATATAGACTTGAGTCCATGAAGAGTGTTGAAACTCCCAGAGGGTCCCTTTGGCTGTCTGTGAGGGACTAATGAGCTGGCCTGGCTGTTTATGGGCTGTGGTTAACCTCTTGCAAGTTAGGATTTCCTGTCGCCAGCAATGGTCTGTGACCGCCAGCACCGCAGTGTTAATGATGAGGTAGGGGCTGATGAATGGCTGGACTCCAGACAGCAGCCTTCGTTGGCAAAGAATCAAGTGGCTAGAGGGGGAAAAACACTGATGTCTACAAGAGAAATAATGGAAACCTCAGAACCTATAATTCCCATGTTTAAAAAAAGAAAAGGAGAAAGAAACTGGGGACAAATTCAAAACAAATGAAGCTTTTATCCCTGCATTCTCAAAAGAAGCAACAGTCTAACAATATGGGCCCACCACAGTTTGGCACTTTGAAACTAATCTAATCCAAAACCAAGGACCACTGTTTGAAAGAATGGTCATGTCATCTTTTATTAGCCAATCCATGCAAAGTTGCTAGATAAACTAAAGTACTAGGGTGGGCCATGCAACTTTTCACTGCTGAATTTACTATGCAGGCGGATTATTCTAGTAGTTAATTTGATAAATCTGGAAGAAAAATGAGAAGGCACAAATCCGAAGCTTGCATTGAAGCACTAGTTGTATTATACTATATGCCAAGGGAGGTTGTCAAACTTTTGTTCATTTGGAAAGATTCAGATCCCTTACTCTGGGTTACATGTGTATTCTGTAGTGTCCAATACAGATGTTTCTACCTGACAGAGGGGACAGAAGCTCCAGGGGAATAAAAGGAGTTTTACAGATAAAAATAATAGCTATCAAGGGACAATTCTACATTATTGCTCGTCTTCCATGAAGGACTTCACTAAAATGATTGATCTTCATGAAATTCTTTCACCTTTTTCAGAAAATAACTGTTAGCACATCACCAGAAGCCAGTTTTGGAGGTAACTGTATATAGAAATTCTAAAGTCCTGAAAAGGCTTGAAAGGGTTCAAAATGTAGCAGGATTTCTGTGTTACACCATCATTTGTCATAAATAAATGCACCTGAACACTTCTTGCTGAGTGTGCTAGCCACTTTTGTGAGTGCTATCTGGTTCAAGACCTCAGCTCCTTCCTCTGCTGCCTTCCAGGGCTCACCTTTCTCTCTGTGTCTCTGTTCTCTTGCAGAAACACAGGCTATTGCTCTGCAGGATGATCTCAAAGACTCATAGAATCATTATGGTTAGAAAAGACCTTCAAGGTCATCAAGTCCAACCTTTAAGATCATCAAGATCAGCTAAGAGGCTAGTCTCCCAGTCCTGTGACAGCAGAAGGCAGGATTTGGGGAATGGAGGCCTGAAATCTGTTACAAGAGATGTTCAACCAGAAGGCTTCATTGTATTCAGGATGAAATAAATATATTTTTTCATGTTGTTTTTATGTGCCTATGGAACTAATCAAGCTCTTTGTTTAACCTGAGAAGTGAGAGATTCACTGTTTTTTTTTTTTTTTCTTTTATCTGCTGTTTTTAACTGTCTCAGAGTGACTCAGCACTGAATGATACAGAAAACTTTGGTTTCTGTTATTGATGCAATTATGTAATAAGGCAGGAGACTAGATAATGTGATCTTTTTCTTAAATTAGAAAATCGTAAGTGTCTCTCGTAAGTTGAATGTTCCTAGATGATGTCCATAATATTGTTTTCTTAGTTGCAATTATATTTTTAATTTTCATATTATTGCTTTAAATTTTCTAGTTCTACACTGCTGCATTGATAAAGCAATTGCCATGATGCCAGGTAATGCACTATCTATAGGTTACACCTATAAAATGAAGGTGCCAGAGGAGCTGAGCTGAGGACTGTAGTCAGGCAGGGGTTTTATGCCAGTGTGATACTTAAGGTATTTGACTGCTGTATTGTGATACTGTCTTCCTTAGCTTTGAGAGTGAAATCTGCAGGTTCTTTTTTCTTTATTTCAGAAAAGGTTTGAAATGGTGCCCTGCTTGCTTTTTGCCTAACGCAGTGTTTCTGGAATTACTGGGGAATTGTACATTAACAGGACTAAGACATCAGCTGGTTAATTTGTAACTTTTGCCATTAGCAGGATAGATGATGTCCCTTCCTCTCTGTCCTGCAATCAGGATTGGCCTGTGCCCTGACTCCCTAGTTCTGCTGGGAGCCCAAGGGCCAAGGTCTCTTTGGTGATTGAGCCCAATTTCTGAGTAGGAGAGACACAGTGGATGCCCGTAGTGTTGGGGTGCTGCTAGTCTGTATTCTTTGTTATGCTGACAAAAAAGGCATTTAGGGGTTGTCTGTTTTAGTAAAGCAGTATGTTTGACACAGGGTGAGGGCTTGTGCAGGATTCTTGGCGTGAGCAGACTGCATTGGAGTGTTATGCTGGGGTGTCTTTGGCTGTGGCAAACTGCAGATTCTTTTCCCCAACAGCTGCTGCTGAGCATGTTATGGATAGTCCAAGGTAAACAGGGTACACATGTCTTTGCTTGCTTTAACAAATAGTTTTCCAGATGTATTTTAAAATTGACCTCAGTAGCAATATCCACCTTCATTGGCTTTGTAGCAACCAGTCCAGTGGAGTTCTGAAATGCATTGGCAGATTTTGCCGAGCTGTTTTTTTCCCCCCTCCTTAATGTGATGACCCAGTTATGCTTCAGAAATATCCAAGTGTTCGTCTCCACAAGCATTTCATGTCCTTGTGTCAGTGAGCAGCAGACCTTCTTGTTGCTCTGACTTTTGCTGTCTTCCTGTCTGTTTGGATTGAATGGGAGGAAACAGTCCACCTGTTTAATAATCATCTGGCCACGTGTGTTGAAAGTTTGTCTTATTAAGCAAGCCACTGCTTCCTTGTTCTATTAGTCCAGCCCACTGGAAGGGAGTACAGAGCTCTTTCAATCTTTCTGTAGTTCTCAGAGAGAATAATTAGATTTTTCCCCAGGCTTGGAGATGTGAGGGGATACTTTCCTCATACTTCTGTTATATGCTTTGTTTCTCAGGCTTTCTAGATTGCAGGGTCTAGTACATTCTTTCATGTTTTCATCTTGGACAGTATTTAATGCTGATCTTGATTGATAATGATTATTTACAGCAGAATTACTCAGTAGACTCTGGCATGGCCCATCTGTTTATCTGCATCCACCCCAGAGCACTGGTTGTTGCTCTGTCATCTCATTGGCCTCTGTGATTCTGACTGTATTTGCTGCACTTGGAAACCTATGGAAGGAATCTGTGAAAGTTTTCAGTGTTCAGAAGATCTGAAAAACAAAATTGGAGGGTAGCACCTTTAGAGTGGATTGTAATTGATACTGAGGAAACTTAAGAGTGGAATGAGGTAGGGGAAAGAAGACTTAACATATCTATAGTATCTCCAAATTCATACAATGTGAGGTTCAGGCTAGAATTTGCCTTATGCACTAACATTATCTGGGCAGCAGGAGTTAGGAAGTTGGTCAGAGCTCATTTAAGAAAAGAAGGCCTCTCCGTGAGCAGCACAAACCTTCATCTCCCAGAGACTGCCAACTATGATCAGGATGAGATTCACACCAGAGGACTCCTTGTTGAAACAGATGTCCCACATCTGAAGCTTCATACCTAAAAATGAAAGTAGAAAATCAGAAGATTTCTTTTTCATCTGTATTACACCCATATTTTTGTCATCTCTTCCTTGTTGACCATCTGTGCTCTACCAGAAATGGTTTGAGAGGTTTTGTTTTGTTTTTAAGTAAGGCAGATGCTAACCACAATACCAAGATATAGTAATATAGGTAGCAAGTACAAACTGTAATTTGTATAACATGATTTTATATATAATACAGAAGGGGGGAAATGCTGTAACAGTCAGATGCCCCCATAAAAAAACATAATTCCTTTCCACAAAACTTAAGTTATTGATTCCAGACTGTAAATTAAAGCTGTGCTTGTAAAGTAAGACAACAGTTACTCATCTATATCCTATAGAGTGCTACTTATATTTAACCTTTTTTTTGTTCCTGCTTATTTTTTATTTAAGGACAAAAGAATTTGTGAATTGACAGTACAGGGCTTGCTAAAGATGTCATTTCCAGTCTACTGATAAGAAAAAGGAGCACTTAAGCCTCTCTGATCAGTCTTTTTGCATGATGGAGCACTTTATGATGCTGATGTATATAGAGGATACATACCTACCGATCCAATCTGCATACAGGAGCATTTTACATCAAAAACAGAAGTCACACAAGTGACACTTGCTTTTTGTGGCCATGTACAGCCAACAGGCCAGAGTCCATTGTTCAGTAGTATGGTTTGCAAACTCTGCATGCAGGCAGGGAAAGACTGGGAGGTTGCGTATAATTTTTTGCACTGCTTTTTGAGAAGGGGATGTAGTGGCAGTATTTTTTTTGCAGTATTTTTTTTTTTTTTTTTTTTTTATCCGCTGAAGTGAAATAATCTCAGCAAGTGATGGACCTGCACCTTTACTGCTCTTGGTCAGTTGCATGGGAATTGAATTGAGAAAATGCCTTTCTGTTTGTTTGGCAATAGATATTATGAAAGTAAAGAATGTATCTATATAACTTTTCCTGCCTTTCCTCATCCAGCTTGTGCCTTTCTTTTTGGTTTAGGCTTTGTTCTCTTTGCTTAGAAAGTGTTTTTAGGGGCAGTCTTTAAATGTCAAGCCTTACTGTTTGGGGTGGGGAGGTGTTTCAGCGCATATCTGCTCTGCCCACATGCTGCAGGCTGGGAGTGCTGACGTCTGTGCAGAGGGTGCAAGAATCGTCACTTAGCGGCTATGTGGAAGTGCTGGACAGAACTGCAATCACAAATCTCCCTGCACTCTAAGCTGAGTACTCTGTGTGGTTCAGGGGTTCATTTAACTTCCATATTAGCATGATGTTCACTGGCTTTACAACATGAAGGCACATGTCTGTTGCCGTTTCAGCTATTAACCTGCCAAAAAGGCCTGGCCCCCATAAATGTACACAGCACTGGTACTGAGCTTGTCCTAGTGCAGTGGAATTTAGTAATTTTAAAGCAAATGGAGCACTGTGGTAATGCTGAATGATACTGTTTGAGTCTTTCAAAATACTGGTACCAAAAATGCCATGATATGAAAGATGACATATATTTTTTTTTCTTTAGTATTAGCTTGTCATTCAGTTACTTCTGGGCATAAATAAAACTTACTATGAGTAAATGATGTGAAGGAGGAAAAATTCAGGCAGAACAGTAAGGGAAATTGTCCTGATAGGTGTGATATCATTGAAGAGTTTTATATAAAATGTTTTAGGCTGTATTACTTAGGTTTCTTTCCTGTTTTGTACAGTTTAACTTTAAGTTCAATAAATTGGGAGGACAGGAATGGGGCAGGACACTTCTCTGCAGTTTTTGAACTCATTTGGGACTTTTCATCTCTAATACAGAGTAGGAAATAGAGATTGCATCTTCTTGGTGGAAATTAGCAATGAAGTGCTGTCATGTAAACTGCTCATTCACTGTGTTCATAGAACAAAGTTTTTTTTTTTCTGAACGCAGCTACAAATTCTCTTCAAAGATACTTCAAAGATCAAAAGCGTTTTGCTTGTCAACTGACCATCCTGAAAGGTGTCCCGAACAGTTCTGCAAGCACTGGTTGTCTGTAAAAAGTGCCTTCTAGGGAAACTTGAGTGAGTTTTTTTTCTGCCCCAGGGCCCTGTCTCTGCAGTGAAGAACATGTATTAGATTCCTTTTAATTCTTCCTGCCTACCAGCTATGAGTGATTAGCCAGGTGTGCTGACTTCAAAGGGGACAAATATTTGCTGGGCTGAGACAGAGACCCCACTTGGGAGTTGGTTTCCCTCAGGTGCTGTCTGATGTGCTTTATTAGATTTTATATGAAAACATAATCCAGAAATAGAGCAAAAAGAATGTCCTGTAGATGTTCCAGCCAACAGCCGTGTCCTGACCAACTTTCTTTTAAGGAGAACACTGAGTGGTATTTCATAATTCATCACTTTCATAAGTTTATCCTCTATCTCAATTTAAGTTCAGGGTTTGCTTGTCTCTGGAGAGTCAGGGTGCTCTTGTTTAGACTGTGATGGTGTTGATTGTCATTACCTGGAAAAATAGCTGTTTGCATCCAACAGAAGTAGTGATAGTTCTGAAAGATAGTTCTCTGCTTTACAGATAGTTCTGAAAGATAGTTCTCTGCTTTACAGAGCCACTAAGCAACAATTCAGCAGAATGGACAGAGGCATGCTTGTCAAAACTGGTAAAAATACCATGCCTGAGCCTAGGTCATTGAAATAGTGCATTCTGTATCATCGAGGATTTTAATAATACCTCCTCAGTGCTGTTGGTGACTGCAGTTCTGAGGTGTATATTTGTAGAAAAGCCTTACATTAAATAGGTTTGATTTGATTTGCATAAAAAGAGCTGCATGTAAGTCTTCTGACCTCTAATGGTCAGAAAGAGAAGTAACCTGTGATGAGGATAAAAAAACAGGCACTTTGCACAAGGATTGCGTTGTTCTAGATTTTGCCGTGATTGTGAGATAGTATGACCCTGCAGACTTAAAAGGTGTAATGAACCTGGTCCACCTTTATTTCCTACAATAATGAGCTTGGCTCTGTACAACAAATGACAGAAAAGTTTGTTCTTTGTGGAGCATTTAATGTCATCTTTGAAGTAACACAGAGGGGGGAAAAAAATCATCATTTAGTTTTAAGCATTATTATATTTAAAGACTTTAGAGGGTCTAAATCTCATTTGAGTTCCTTTAAAAGCTTGGTGAAGAAGTCTGTAGGAAGGAACAGAGAGACAGCTGGAGCTATATTGAAGTTTAAGTGCACTCAGTAGAGGTTCAGTAACTCTTATGTTTGTAATTATTTAATTTTTTTTTTTAATTTTTTTTTTTTTACCATACAGTGTTAAGTTTGGTGTCTGGAGATGAGGAGGAGCTATTTTTGAGGTAAGAGGTGGTCTTTTGGGGTGAAACTGAGGATGCTGTCTTTCCTATTGCAGGCAAAACGAGCAGTACAGAGAGGAGCCACAGCAGTCATTTTTGATGTTTCTGAAAACCCAGATGCCATTGATCAGGTATGAAGAAGGATCTAGCCTTATTCAGCCTCAGGGCTTGCTGTTCTTAGGGCTGCTGACTTAGGTTTTGTTTTGATAAGGGCTTTTCCCATCTCTGTGTACAAAATACTGTCTGTTTGGACCTACCCAACTTGCAACTGATGATTCTCACTAGAAGCAGCCACTGTCAAGCAACCACTATTTTTGAGGTTGCAAAATGGCTTCCAAACCTTGTTCTAAACAAGATTCTTGGATAAGTTCTAAACTTTTTTTTTTTTTTTCTCCCTGTCAGCTGATGATTTCTGGGCTACATCTTTAATAGGCAAGTAGGGTACATTTAGGTTAAAAAAGCTGAAATGAGCATCTGTTGGATAAATGAATGCATACCCTGTGCAATGGATACTGGATACTTTGAGAACTGTGCTTTGTATCAAGGCTACAACCTTGATCTGGCAAATATTCTCAGGAATATTTTTTTTCCCTTAAATATTTTTAAATTTATCTGCACAAAGCTGAAATCTGTTTTGTTTTGTTTTCTTTTTTTTTTTTTTTTTTTTTTTTTTCACCAGTATTTTGCCTGATATATATTTTGCAATTACTTTCAGCAGCTCTGCTCTGAACTTAGGAAGCTGAGTCAATGATTGCTGCTCCATTACATCTACCATTCGCAGCTTGATTCTTGATAGTAACTCAGGTGCAACTATCCCCAAAAGTTGAGAAACTGCTAGCAGAACACAATTCTCTTGTTTTGCTGCTCTTCACTCTAGTATGTAGTTCAGCGGTTTGGTTGCTTAGGTTGTTCTGGGAAGTTTTGTAGTCTCTATCCTTTAAAGTTTTCAAGAGCAACCTGGTTGACCCTTCTTTGAGCAGCAGGCAGGACTCCAGAGGTCCCTTGCAACCTGAAGTATTCTCAGACCTTATGGTTTTGCCTTTCAAAAGAGCTCAGCTGGACCTGGAAGTCTGCTGCAGGGCAAATTAAGCTGTCTACTTGTATGTGCTACAACCCAAGTAACTGCTTGAATGAGTTTGTGGAATTAAGTACCAGAATTTACAGACCTGAATAAATGGGCAAGGTTAAAAGAACCTAAAAAGTAGGAATTCACACATTTGACATGAGATTGTTCATAAAGCTAAGAAATATATATATATATATATATATAAAATATATATATATCTTCAAAGTTGAAGTAACAGAAAGTTCAGAAAATTATGAAGTTGCAAGGCTGATTTTTATTGGAATAGTGCAGATTTTTATTTTCTTCATTATAAGAGTTTATTACTCTTTATTAAATTAAAGAATATTAAAATATACACTGGCACATAATGTATCTAAGTTAAAGCTGCTGTTCAGAGGTATCATTTGCTTATTCTCTCATTTTAGGTCACTAAAAAAATTCAGAAGTCAAAATCAGGCTCAAATGTGTGAATACTTAGGTGAAGGGTTGTGCTAGAAAAGAACAGCAGATGTTTGAATTATTTCAATCTTCATACACCTCTTCTTTTCTCTCTTTTCTCTGAGCTATTTGTCCTAAAATGTGTCTTTGAGTAAGTTACTCCTTTGTGTTCTAGCTGAACCAAGGCTCAGAAGACCCCCTGAAGAGACCAGTGGTGTATGTGAAAGGTGCTGATGCTGTTAAGCTAATGAACATAGTTAACAAGCAGAAAGTGGCACGAGCAAGAATTCAACATCGTGCTCCACGGGTGAGACTTTAAGAAACTTTATCTAGGTATTACACCCTGCTGCTTTTTCCTGCAGTGCTTGTTAGCTGCATTGGTTAGGAAGATGTCTGATGCATCCTGTGAGCACAATCAGATGGAAAATTCTATTCTACATTCTAAAGAGAATTAACTAACTGCATCAGGCAAGTAACTGCATCCTCAGTGTGAGCCATGATGTCTTTCATAAGGATCCTCAATGGCTTACTATTTTATATAACAGTTTTCCTTTTTCTTAAATAAATTAATCATTGCATACTCCGTGAAATTCAGATTTATAAGATAGTCTTCACAGTGTTAACGTGTCTTCCCTAATAATTCTTATATAGTATTTTAAGCATGAGTTGAGTATTTGGTATCTGAAAATTATGATTTTTTTTTTTCCCTCAAACACGTCTTACACGTAGTTTACATGAGCAGAACAAACCTAAACATCAGCCATTACCCAATTTCCTTTTCATTTTTGTTGTATTCTTACGGAATTCTTTTGTTAAGAAATACACAAGAAATACATGAGGAAGTTTGCTGAAAATTCAAATTTAGATTTTTGCTTTCATACATATGCAAGCAAGCCAGGGACCCGTGAAAATTTGTATGCATGTGATTCACTTGGGGGAAAATTACCGCTTTTTGTAGGATCAGTTCAGAGATGCTATAAAACTCAATTCTGTGACTGGCAATGTCTATATTTCTCTACCTTGCTATAAAGTATGAACACCTAGTTTTGTCTGATAGAATCATAGTAAATGAGCAAAATAGTGTGTGCTTTGACTCTTGCCTTTGGCACTATATGTATGTGAACCAGCCACTGAGAGAGCAGAGAAAAGAAAGGAAAGTAGATTTGAATATGATCTAAAGAGAGGAAAATAATATATATTTTTTTTAATTTTTAAGCAACCCACTGAGTACTTTGATATGGGAATTTTCCTGGCCTTTTTTGTGGTTGTATCTCTTGTTTGCCTCATTCTTCTTGTCAAGATCAAACTGAAACAGCGACGTAGTCAGGTAAGACCGGTAACGGCATGTTCTTTCGATGCTGAAAGTTATCTGTCTCTTATTCATAGAACTTGGTCACTACTTACTTCTGGAATGTAGGGCATTAATATATGCATATATAAACTATAAAGGGAATGCAAGCACCGTTATGCTTAGCACTCTTGCACATCTTGCATAG
The DNA here is from genome assembly GCA_013398735.1 of Nothocercus julius. Lineage (NCBI taxonomy): Eukaryota > Metazoa > Chordata > Aves > Tinamiformes > Tinamidae > Nothocercus > Nothocercus julius. The sequence goes on along the minus strand of VZSV01000257.1, from coordinate 115,929 downwards.
TAATCCAAGATATTATGGGCCAACAGCACATAGTAGGAGTGTTAGAAAGAGGGATGATGTAAAATGGAAACAATTCACTGTCTTTCTAGATTTTCATTGTTGATGTTCATAAACTAAACTGTGAGAGGGGAGGAGACTGAAATGATGTAACTAATTCAGTAACATTTCATTTTAATTCTCATCTGAAATGCTGCCTCTAGTAATATGGTGGTAGTACTATAATGGGGCATTACAGTCAATATTGACAGATGAAAAAAAAGTTCTATATGATGCCTTAAATAGTTGCTGACTATCAATTAAGCAATTGCAGTGTATCCCAGTTGTGTGTATCTTTACCCTGTTTCAGTTTGAATTAACTCATGCAAGTGGCATGGACTTTTTTCATTCTGGTTAGCCTTCACTCTGCTTAATATATGAAACTGTACATCATTCTGAACCTGATGTGGTGAGATACGTTAATCTGATATGATGGTGTTTCTCTGCTCCTACAATCCCTTATGCTGCAGTGTTGCCTTTCTTCTCTCCCTTCCCCCCTTTTTTCTTTCTTTTGCTTTTGTAGAATTCTATGAACAGGCTTGCAGTGCAAGCACTGGAAAAAATGGAAACAAGGAAGTTTAAGTCCAAAAGTAAGGGACACCGGGAAGGTAGCTGTGGAGCACTGGACACACTCAGTAGCAGCTCTACCTCTGACTGTGCCATCTGCTTGGAGAAGTACATTGATGGGGAGGTAAAGGATAAGTCGTTTCTTCAACCTGGCTGAGAGTATGACCGAATATCATCTTTGATAGTATCTGAGGGCTGCAAACTCTGAGCAGAGGGTTAATGAAGTTGGCTGATGGGAAGTTATTTAGAGAAGCAAGAATTAGGGCAGATGGTACAAAGCTGACTGGGCAGTAAATATGTTCATGAACTTCAGTGTGAAGTGATGCACAAAGAGAAGAACATATGGTAGCTTCACATATATAAGGTGATCTGTTGTGAGCTGAGCATTATCATTCAGGAACAAGATCCTGGGGCTGTTGTAGGGACCTCTGAGAAAACAGTTCAGTTTTGACTCAGTTTCAGTTCAGTTTTGACTGCTTTGTAGCAGTCAAAAAGGCAAATCAGGTACTAGGAATGAGAAGGGAAAGTCTAAAAAAACAGAACAGAAAACACAGTTATGTCATTTTGTAAGTTTGGGATTTTTGAACATTGAACACCATGTGCACTTCTGATCCCCTCATTTCAGGAAAGATATGTGGGAAACGATGCTTCAGAAAAGGGCAATCACAAAGTGATCAAAGATTTGGAATGGTGTGTTTGAAAGGAATGACTAAGCTGGTTAGGACTGATCTGGAAAGAAAAATGATATGGAGGAGAGGTTAGCATTAGATGATATCTCTTATGGGTTAGGGTTAGATCATATCTCTCATGATAGAGAATCATGAATGGAGAACATGAACAAGAATCAGATATTCATTGTTTTCCAGTCCAAGATTGGGGACAATTAAATGAAGCTGACAGGACCCAATCTGAAACAAAATGTGGTGGTTCTCCAACAGGTAATAGTCCTTTGGAACTTCTTTGTCAAAGCGTATTACAAATGCCAGCCCTTGAGTCAAGAGGAGGTTGGAGCAATGCTTGGAAGAAAGATTTGCTGAGGGTTTCTGAATAGATTCATGCTCAACACAAAACAGTTAATAGCTAAAGAATAAGAGTGCTGGACAAGGGTTGATATGCTGTCTTGTTTTTACTTTTCCGTGGACATTTGCCCTGGCTGTTATTGTTAGCCAGGATTAGGAGAGATAAGAGATGTATAAGATAAGGTACAGCATTATTGACTGTGCACATTGACACATTGAAGGGACTTTTTTTTTTTTTTTTAAATAAAGGTCCATGGACTGTATTAAGGAAAACTTTAATGATGGGCTCTTCCAAAGTGTTAGGACAGGGGTACCTAGCAAAAAGTATCTTAAAGACATGTAGGACAGCTCTATGGAGTTCTAACATGTCTGCAAAACATTCTCCTAGTGACTACTGAATCACGCTAGTCACTGTGGTTGGAAACACACAGCATTTCTTCCTTTTTAATCACTTTTTTTTTTTTTTGAAACTAGGCATTGATCTGTTTCGTAGGTAGATTGAAAAAAAAAGGAATAAACTGTGGGAATTCACTGCTTAAGAAGCAGCTTTTTTTTTCCATGTCCCTACTTTCTTTCCCTGTAGGAGCTTCGTGTCATTCCCTGCACTCACCGTTTTCATAAGAAATGTGTGGATCCATGGCTACTGCAGCATCATACCTGCCCTCACTGCCGCCATAACATTATAGGTAACTCTTGACATTCACTTGGCACTCAGTTGCTCGCTTGTGTGGCCTATTTTGGACTTCACAACTTACAAGATGAAACAGAAATTGTGCCAGTATGTACAGCCCCATAGAGCCCATAATCTTTGTTGTAATGCAACCCTGGTTAGGGGTGGTAAGCTCTTTAAAAATGACTGCACGCCCTAAAAAAAGGGTCCCATTTCTGATTTTCCCTTGTTCTGGGCCCTGTGCCCTGCAGAGGGCAGCATTGGTCAGCCTCTGAATGGCAGAAGGCGAAATAAATTTAACAGATGTGTGTTTTTTCTTCATAATTTTGAAGAAAAGGAAATGCACTTTTTGATTTCTTCTTTGTGTTTTAACTTGGAATATCGTTTTCCTTACTTGTCTTCTCCTTCTTCCAGTTCCTATGGCTTGAAAATGTTTTCTGTTAATCCACATTTACATAAAATAACACATAACGTGAAAAGTTAAGCCAATTCGGAGCCTTGATGTTAACCTGCAAGATCAAAAATGTTATACAAGTAGCAGTCTTTACATGTAGAAGAACATTATCTGCAGTCACTTCACTGCTATTCTAGTAAATGAACTAAAGTATTTCAGAAATTTCCTGACAGAGGCACTTGACTTTGAGTTGTTTCTTTTTCTCTTTAACACGTTGATGCCTTTTTTTTTTTTTTAAACTCTATGGCGCACAGAATTTAGAATCAAGTATCTGTCATTCCTACATAAACTATGTTCCATTTTCCCATTTTCCTCCCTCCTATCCCCAATTCTCCATCCTTATTTCTCGCACTCAGAACAGAAGAAGGGAAGTGCAGGTCCAGTCTGTTTGGAATCCACGAACCCAGCACGCACCCGACAGCAGAGGGTGATTCTGCCTGTACATTATCCTGGCCGAGTACACAGAGCAAACCAGATTACAGCATATCCTACCCGGACAAGCATGGACCCTCATGGAAACCCTATCACGGTACTAACAGTTGACCGGCATGGTGAACAGAGCCTTTACTCAGCCCAGTCCTCAGCATATATCCGAAGTTATCAGCCAATTCATTTGGACCATGCTATAAATACACATCACTGTAGCCTGGAACATAGGGCTTATTCTCCAGCTCACACCTTCCGAAGACCCAAATTCCAAGGACGCAACTTTTCCAAGGCAGCGTGCTTTACCCAGTATGAGACCATGTATCAACACTACTACTTCCAAGGCCTTAGTTACCCTGAGCAAGATGGACAGCCTCCAGCTGGCATTTCCTCAAAGGGTCCTTCCCGTGCCTTCCAGCCTGGTAGCAGCATGCTTTTCCCTCCAGTGGTACATGTAGTGCCCTCATCCCGTTTGGAGAGTGGCAGTACCTCCAGCTTTAGCTGCTATCATGGTCATCGTTCAGTGTGCAGTGGATATTTGGCTGACTGCCCTGGGAGTGACAGCAGCAGCAGCAGTTCTGGTCAGTGCCACTGCTCCTCTAGTGATTCCATGGTTGACTGCACTGAGGTCAGCAATCAGGGGGTTTATGGGAGCTGCTCCACCTTCCGTAGCTCTTTGAGCAGTGACTATGACCCTTATATTTACCGTAGTAAGAGCCCTTGCCGAGTGGGTGAGGTTGGTGGTGCAAACAGGGGTGCAATTGTTCTCTTGGAAGGCCCCCGTCAGGACGAGCTTCCAGCTCATGGTCACAGCCTGGTGGGTGCTGACTGTCGGCCTGTGCCAGCTTCTTCCTCAGGGGACCAACTGTCTAATTGCAGCATGGATATGAACTATAGCAGTAATTCTTCACTAGAACACAGGGATCCAAATGGCACTACCTCAGAGGGAGGATCTGAGGCCAGTCCTGGTGCTGCCTTGGATATTAAAAGGAACTGGAAGAATCCCGAGTTAGCAGGGCCACTTATAGAGCAAGCATGCACCTGTTGTTTTGAACTCCAGCACTCTACCCTGGAGCCTAGTAATGGGGCAACTGACTGTAGTGCACTCTTCCTTAGCTCTCCGCTATGGGGAACATGTGGCCCAGGGATGGAACCACAGTCAGGGAGCACACAGGGCTTGTACAGTATTAACTCAGACCACTTGCATAGGACAGATGGGGTAAATTACGAGGGGCTGCCCTGTTGCTTCTATGAAGAGAAGCAGGTAGCCTGTAGTAGCAACAGTGGCAGTGGAGGAGGTGGCTGCTATACAGAAGACTATGCAGTGAATGTGCAGTACACACTTCCTGATGACACCTTGTCAAGCTGCTGTAAAGGTGTATGTGATCTGGGTCAGCGCATTCCCATCATTCCTGAAGACAGAGACTGTGAGCTGATCTTACCCACAGAGTGCCAAGGGACCTACACAGGAGGCTGCAGTTCCTGGGATGGGACACCTGAGCTAGATACTTATCTGCACTGCCAAGGTTTAGGAGAGGTACAGGACGACAGGGAGGTGTGTTACGAGGCATCGTCTTTCCTGCGTCAGAATTTCTCTCAGGAGGAGGAAGCCAGAATGCTCTTTCCCAGTCCCAGTTTAAACTCCCAGAAGCTGATGGTGACCATGACCACAGGTAATATGTATGCTGTTTTTAATTACTCACTAACTCTCTGTTCTAGCATAAAAATTGCAAGGTTCTTGCCATCTGCCCCGGTATGTGCACCCATAGAGGTTACTGCCACCCTATACTTAAGAGTAGATGGATGACTAATTCTTCACCCAAGAGTGATACTTTCTGCTCTTGTTACCATTGCACTTTGGTAACGGCTGGATGGATAGATGATGATAGTTTACTGCCTAATGTCGTTAAAAGCCTTCATACTCATCCTTTCGGAGGGTGGGGAAGAGTAGGGGAAAAGGCGTCTGCTAATAGCAGGCCCGCATGAAAGTTCTAACAACCAGGGCCTCTGAAATAGTCCTTGCAACTATGGTGAGTATGAATGGAAAGTGCCAAGAGTTGGTAAGGGCAGAGTGCTGGAAGGGAACTGACAAGCTGGAGGATAAAATTAAAATGAAGAACTTGAGATCGTTGTAGGAGAGTATGTGGAAATATCTCTGTCATGGGCTTATGTAAGTGGAAAACGATAAAAAAAGGAATGAGGTATTACCTGCCTTACTATTTTTTTTTAAGGGTAATTACAGAATCATGGGATACTTCAGGTTTGAAGAGATTTCAGAAGGTCATGTAGTTTAGCCTCTTGCTCAAAGCTGGGCTAGCTCTGAGATCAGACCAGATTACTTAGGACTTTCAGGTCTTGACAGCCTCCAAGGATGTAGACTGCACGATTCATCTGAGTCTCGGTTCCAGTGCTTGACTGTCCTCATGGTGAAAAGATGTGCCGTATGTTCAATCTGATCATCCATTGTTTCAGTTAATGCCTGTTACATCCAATTCACCAGGCACTGAAGAGCAGGGGTCCTTCCCCTTGACAGCTTCCATTACGGGTACTGTTAGCCTACTATTACGGGGTCCCCTCTAAAGCCTTCTCCATGCTGAACAAGCCCTGTTTCCTCAGTGTGTTCTTATAGGGCAAGTGCTCCAGCCCTCTGAGCATTTTGGAGGCTTTCTGTTGAACTCACTCCTGTTGATGCATAACTTCAGGTACTGAAGGTCCCAAAACTGGATGCAGTATTTTTAATGTAACATTTCTTAGTTTTGACCAGTAATGTTCTTTTATCCTTCAGGTGCTGGATCTCATCCCTTGGAGAGAAGCCAGATCAGTGACTAGATCTGTTCAGACTGCCACAGGCGGAGAAGTGGAGCTTATCAGAGACTCCAGATTCTCTTGGACTTTTAAATCTTTTAAGCTTTGATAAACACAAAAGTGGTAATGTGGAGAAGTCCCTCCCACACTTTCTGTTCCTCTGCATCCACATCAGCCTGACTGTCTCCTTCCTCCCTCTTGCCTGAAACCTTCAGGCCTCCACTGGTGTGCAAAACCCATGTGGGGCATGGTGTAGAGCATCTCTGAGCTCTAGTGCCATATCTATATTAATGACAAAGTGTTATTTATATTTTCTTTTTAGAAGTGACTGTGTTAGCTCTTGCTGAGAGGTAACATGGTGTATTAAATAAGCCAGGCTATGTGTAGATGCTGTTATCTCCTACTTAAAGGAGTCCAGCCTTTGATAAGCTCAGGACTACACCTGCCTTAGAAACCAGATAGCACCTTGAAGTAAAATAATCCAGAGGGATACAGCTGCTCAGATATTGACTATTCCTAGTAGCAAATACTAATAGCCAGCAAGTTATATGAGAGATTCGGAGGGAGATAAAGCATTGGACTATATTCTTCCTTCCCCACCTCCACCAACCTCCTTTCATGCTGCTCTCATGATTTGGCTAGGAAGGGTCTCCTGCCATTATGATTAGTTTTAAGAGAGTGGGGGTAGGGAAATGGGTGGCTCAGAATGTTCCGATTCCCACTTCCTGCTAAAGCATGGACCTCTGTACCTTCTGACTGGTGAAGAATGCTGGGGATCCCTCAAATGGATATTAGAAGGAAATGCTTGAAAGGGCAATAGCTTTTGTACATAATGAATCTTACCTTCCACAGGCAATTTTTCAGGCACTCATAGCCTTTATTATGGTTGTTCCCTGGTGAGAAATGCTGGCATATGCAGAAAAATTGAGCTTGCAGGGGGCCTATAACTTGCCTTGCTCTTTTTGTTAATAGGTCAGATGGTATATTTTTCCCACATAATCTGCAAGCATACCTAATGAAATTAGTACTTTTCACCTGCTTTACATGTGGGAAAGTGAGAACTTGCTTTAGTCAATGTTTCCTTCTTTGCTGTGGTTGATGTAGCTTCCATAGATCAATTTGTTTTAAAAGTTTCTTGGGCCCAGCCAGGTGCGCTTCATTTGTGACTTGTGTACAGGGTGCTTTCTGTACCTCATTAGTCTGGGCACATACTACTTTTCTTCTTCTTGTGCTAGTGGGGATGTTTGTTATCATGAGATAATGTATGTCGTCACTTTTGATAGCAATTGTTTCCTGTGGAAACAGCGGCTTCTGAGTAAGAGGCTACCATAGCATGGTTTAAATTGCCTGTCATGCTGCATGTGCCTGAGGACACAGTGTCATCCTGTCTGGTGTATTCACAGCAGGAATTCTCCTAAAGGGAAACTAATTAGTTAATACTCATACTGTCAGTCTTATGAAAAGTTTTTTCCAAAGTTCAATACATTTGAAGATATTTAAAAGATATTAAGAAGAGATGTGTACTTCCCATTACGTTTTCTACCAAAACAAAGTCCTTGATATCACTGGACTAATCATAAGAACCAGAAAAGTCCCAAAAGAAATACTTCAAAAGAAGCAAACACCTAAGAAATAGCAACAAAAAAAGTTTCCGTTTAGTACTCAATAGCTAGAGTAAAAATAAGACTATTTAAAGGAACACACATTAGAACTCTCTGAATTCTCAGCTGTTCTGAGAAATAATGCAGAATAATTCCCAGGTATAAAATTAAAAGAAAAATTACATTAAACACATTTTCAGAGTTTAAACCTAAAGAAAGGCTATTCATTCACTTAATGACCATAGTAAGTGGTATGTTTTGGGAATAGAAACTCTGAAGTGTGGGGTCTTTTTTTTTTTGTTTTGGGGGTTTTTTTTGTTTTTGTTTTTGTTTTTTTTTGTGATCTTGCCTTACTCCTCCCTCCCCTCAAAAGAAATCCTTTAAGCTATGGTATTTTACCTTGGTTATCCTAATTGGTGTACTGTGAGGCACTAAGGCCACTAAGATGCATTGTACTCTATAACTACACAGCATGTTGTTGTAAAATGCGGTATAAAAAAGCTGTTGGCATATTCTGGCTTACAATGTTCCTGGACATACTAGTTTAATTCACATGCCATGGAAATCTCTGCCAGTACAAAAATCTCTATAGGCCTTACCATAAAGATACCCTACACTTGGTTTCTATGTTTGGTTTTATATTTAACATGTAGTTAATTCTCTGCTACTTAGATGTCCATACAGATTTATAGGCCAGCTGGCCATGATAAATGTTTTTATAACAAAATGCCTTTCTACTACTTATATGAACAATTGTCATTGTGTTTGGCTCATGAGGCACTATTTAAAATGTTTTTAATTAAAGTTATAGCACTTAAAACTGTTTTGTATAAAATTTGCTGTAAAATTTGTAATATGGTCTAAGGGCTCTTTCTCCTTCATTACCATTTTAAAAAATGTTTTAAAAGCTAGAAAACATCTTGTATATATTCTGTATATGTATAGCAGCACATTTCATTTATGGAAATATGTTCTCAGAATATTTATTTACTAATATATTTATCTTAAGCCATGTCCTATGTTGAGAGTGTGACATTATTGTAATAATCATTGAAAATCACTAACATGAGGCCCTGTAAATACATGATAATTGCACACAAAGATTTTACAGTACTTGCCGACCAAAAATGATTTAAGAAAAGTTGTAGTTACGAGCAGTTTTGTAAGAAAGTGTACAAATGTCTGTATAAAAAAAAAAAAAAAAAAAAAAAAAAAACACACAAAAATACAGTTTTATTGCATATACATGTGGAAGTTGTCCTCTTGTTGGTGGGTAAAGGACAGGGAGAGTTGTGTTTCTCAATGTGCAGTCTTAGATGCACTGAAATGAACTATCATCAGCAATGATCACTTAAAAAAAAAATACAAACAACCCCCCCCACATATCTATGCATACAGATTCCAGGAAAAAAAAAAAAAAGTGGTAGAAAGTTTAGAAGTGCTTTCTGGGGGAGGGGGGGGTACCTTTCATTGTTGAGGTTTAACATTTAAGGAACAACAACAGAACCTTTGTGTTGTAGAACAAGATGAGCAGGAGCGGAAGCTTCTCAATGAGATAATACACTGTGTAATAGTTGGTGTTGGTGGGTTTGTACACTCTTTCTTACCGCAGCTCTATCAGGTGCATCTGTCAAATCCTATTGCTGCTGTTAGATGACATTGTTTTTTATGTAAGTTTTGCACAGCTGCATCTACAGAACTCAGTGCTCAGCATTAAAGCATTTTATTTATGCCTACAGGGCACCCCTTTGGTAGTGCCAAGGGAAGGGTGGCTTTTTAAAAGAGCTGTGTTCATACTGTGCGGTGTCAGCCTGGCCTAAGTCTTTGTCCAAGGAGACAACAGAATACCTGAAAAGGATACTTTATCTGGAAGTAGAACCCTTCTGCTTCTGTATCTTAAGTTCTTCATACAAAAGTGTCTCTTTCAGAATAAAGAATACATTTCCTGTATGGAGAATGAACCTAGTGCTTAGGAAATAACAAGAAAGCAACAGGTTGCAGAATAGACAGAAGCATAAGAGGAGTCTTGTAACCTGAAAGTCAGGAAAGGAGAGCAGAGAGATCTGCAAGAATAGGCCAATATCAGTGAAAAGCTGGAGGCAGCTTCAGTATCTGACACTGGATTCAAATATTTACATAAAGGCATTTGAAGATTTCTATGACTGTAGCATTATTTTGTTCAGAAGGAAAAATTACTGGAGGAACCGATGAATCTCACAAGTGGAAATGGTTGTGTTCCCCTAGCTAGTAAGAGTGTGTTGTAGTTGTAAAGAAACCCATGGAACAATTGCTAGAACTAGTTCTGATAGATGATAAAGCTGCCTGAAGGCTAAGCTAAAAAGCCAAATAGTGGGTAAGCTGAATATTTCAATTAACAATTACCTTAGAAAATGCCTTTCAGAGTGATTTTCACATATGTAATTACTCTCAGCATTTTCAGCTCAAACTTTCTTAATCTCCACAGAAAATAGTCTTGCTGTGATCTGCTGATGAACCTGCAACAGTTTTTGCCTCCATCAAGCAATATTTTGCTACCCTTTAATGATGGTAACAGTCCTCTTTCAGAAATTCCCAACATTTAATTTTTTTATAATAATTATTTATAGGTCATACTTGCAGGATGACCACAGGTAGTCACAGCACATATTTCAGTGGTGAGTCATTTCAAATTTGATTTGTTCTATTTTCTTCTCTGTTATTTGGTTCATGCGATACGGTCTGGATTTACAGTAAATTATCCTGAGACTGAAATTCAGAATGTCAGGCTGCATCCCAAAACAGTTGCTCAGTAAAGTTGAGAAAGTATTAATTGTATTAATTCAGAAGGTATATTGTAGAAAAATGGCACAATGTGAAAGCAATTATATTTTTCCTGAGAATTTCAAGGAAGCAGAATGATAGCCTGGTTCCCAAATATGTAAATTAATATTCAGATGAGACCATATCACAAGAATATATTGCATAGGAAGAAATATCAGTGCAAGTTATGAAGAATTAGTTGGACAAGTATATACCAGAAACTGGGTTTTTTTGTTTGTTTGTTTGTTTGTAGTTGTTTGTATTGTCCTGAGGCAAAGAGGTATACCAGAAAATTCTGTTCCACTGCCAGAGAAGGCTTATTAAGCAGAAGATGAAACTGGAATAGCTAGTCAGTCATGTTAGGTGGCAGCCAAGTGTTGCTTTTCACCTGCAGTTGCACAGGTTTAAGATTCAGTGCAGTAAAAAACTCTCATTTATACTATTACCAGGGAAACTTGGCACACAGTGACTGACATTCTGCAATACCATTGGATGAGCAAGGTGATAAAGTCCCTTAGCTAGCTTTAGAAAATCTGGCAGAAACTAGCCCTAGCTAACATGATGTTGTTAATACTCAGTTGAAAAAGAAGATGAAGTGTTAGAAGTTATCAGTGTCTTGAGGGTAATGCATATACACGTGAATTTGTGGAATGTGACAAACAGTCTAATACCATGACAAGCTGGTTTAATGAGAATCATCGGGTTCATGAGAATCATGAGATTCAAAGGAAGAAAGTATATGTTGAACAATTATTTCATCCCTATCTATTCTGCTACTGTGAGTTTGAGTATTTAGTATTCATCTGTCACCTAAATATGAATGAATTATCTTTAAATGTTCTATTTGCAGTGCATAGAACTTCCATTTTCCCCAAATATAAGCTAACAGTTTTTCTTTCTATGAGATGTTAGCAAGATACAAGCATAATATGCTGTATTGAATAGTGCATTTCCTATCCATGTATAAATATATATGTTAATGTAGATAACACACTTATATTTTTAAATAACATCATTTCTGTTTCTCCACAACATTACAATATTAAGACAATATAAGTGCATTTAAAAGCACTTAATCAATAAGCTATTCTAGTTTTAAAAGCAAGATTTAGAATCAGGGAGGCTCCCTGTCACCGGAGATCTGCATGCTCTGCAGGCTGCTGTGTAAAGAGAGCAGGCAGCTTCCCAGACAGCACAGGAGGGAGTATCAACCCATGCTCCCTGTCCCTGCTCCTGCTCTGCATCTCTTTCCTACGGTTATTTTCCAACAGCACTTGTCTGTATGACCACCCAGTGAACAAAGTCAGGGAACTCATCTGTGTTAAAGTAGCTCAAGGAAGACAAAGTGATGGCAATTCTTAGCCTGCTTAGTTTGTCACACATGGCAAGGCAGCAATACCAGCACAGCAGGATGGGGTACAGCCAGTGCGGAAGATGCAGGTGGCTACTCCTGAGTTGTTTTTTCACAAGAATTGCTTTAGAAACTGTGGCCCATATTTCATTTGCAGTCTGCCCAGCCTGTTGACAGAGGTGCTAGGAAGGAGGCCAGGAGGTCGCTGAGTTAAAATTCCAGACAAAATGCTGTGCTGCAGTTATTTTTGATGTATTGAAGCAAGTGCCATAAGCACTAGTGTGATCACACCTGCAGAGCTGCATCCTCCAGCCAAGATAACTCAACTGCCAGCACCTGGAGGGTGTAGATGTACATTGTGCGAGATTGCAGCAGATGTGCATGTCAGACTCTTTCTGTCCATTACAGCTCAGATCGTGCTGTGCTAATAGATACTGTATACGTTGGGCATATGGACTGGGTTTGCAAGTGACCATACCACATTTTGAAAAGCTCCAGCGCACATCTACATGCTGTTTACGAGCTCAAGCCTCTAAGAAAGTAGTGCTATACATGGACTCTGTCTATGCACTTCTATCTGTTCCTCTATTTCCTCATATATCATGCTGAACTGCTCAAGCACATTTGCTAAGTCAAGAAAATTAAGTTTCTCTGTGATGTGCTGGTAACTTTTCAGGTAAGGATCTAGCTTTATTCTCTGACTCTCTCCTCTTCATTTAGCTGGTTTGTTCTCCACTGCTGGACCATAGTAAGCATAGGGAAGAAGCAAATTCATTTATTTTGCTACAGATCTGTGAAGAAGAATGCATAATCCAAACCCTGAGTATTAAAATGGAAATTTTAGAATTTTTATTGATTCTGGAAAAAAAAAAAAAAGTTGACTCTATTGACACTGAAGAGAGAATCAATATATTTTACAAATCTTCTACCACTTTTGACTTTCGGAGGTACAGTACTCATCTTTCCCTGTAATTTTTCCAGGAGGGTTGTGCAAGAATGTCATTGCTGGCTTAATAAAATCTTGCTCATAACAAGTACTTGTTTTGAAATGGTTCAAGCTGTCCCTGGCACTCATCTGTGGTACATAAATGGAGCTGGGTTGAATTTAACTCAGGTAAAAGACTAGGTCCACAGCATCAACCAAGGCACAATGTTTTTATTGTTTCTCTTTTAGGTATCCTGTTGGTGAAGGATCTTAATAGCCGTAAGATGAGGAGGGCTGGGGAGGGAAACGGATATCAAAAACAGAAGTGCAGGTGCTTGCTATAATGAATATACACACAGTAAAAGTCTTACTTTTCTTAGTTAACGTTTGCAGATTGATTTAATGCTCACTCTGAGACAGCAGGCCTAGTATATTGACAATTGCTTTATGTTTAAACTGGTATTTTTCCTTTCATCTTAGCTGAATTACTGGACCTCAAGGGTCATCACTGGATTTCCTCTGACTTAGCCTGAGGAACTGCTCACTCTCAGCTTTTTTGGTCCATTTATTTATGCTGTTTTGTCTTTTTTTTTCTATCTATTGCTGGTCAGGACTTACTGAGGCTGAAAGACACGCTGCTGAGCCCCACTAGTTACAGCAGATGTTTGAGCACTGTAGATAGAGTCTACAAAACTCTATTGGTTGAGTTTTGGTCCTCCAAAGAGGAAACACAGTTCTGTTTGTTGGTGAGCAAAAAGAAATTCTTTCACAGACAGATCTGCACTGATATTTCAGTAGGGGTGTTAATCCTAAAACCGCAGCTTGTTTCTCTGTGCAGATGGGAGATGATCTCTGAGGAAGGCATCACGGCAGCTGTGTTTCTTGTTCTTTGCAGTGAGATCATCCTGTCTAGATGCGCAGCCTGGTATACCAAGGTGTCCATGGCAGTTGAGAAAGCTTCAGAATACCTTGCTGGTACTAAACATTTTTTGCTGAGAAACATGTTATCCATCTGCTTTTCTTTGAAGTCCCAGCACTGAAGAGGAAATCTGAGGTGTGGCTGCAGGGATGAATATTTTGAAACAGATGGTGATTTCCTGGAAATTTCACAGAGGAGGAGCAGCAGCCTGGTGGAGGGACCACAGCAAAGACCCCCAGGCCAGTACGGAAGCTGCTACCTCTTCAGTCAATACTGAAGTTCAGAGCCGACAGCAGCACCTGAGACTGCAGAATGATGTGATGAATTTTAGGTTGCAATATCCCCACACCAGAGTGCCGGTAGCTTGGTGAGAACACAGTATTTCACTGGATACTATAACAAGAGAAGTAAAGGCTGTTGCCAAATGTATTACTCAGGGACTAGCTATACAGTTCAAAAAAAAAAAAAAAAAAAACATATGATTCTTTATCTCACATTCTCTCTCCTACTCTGCTTTTCTTACACTAATCACCTCTAGCAAAAGCATTAACCCAGCTGATAAAATCCTGAGCTCAGTAGGCAACTCTAGTGCCCGTTTGGATGTGGAAGGCAAAAACATTATCAAAAGCAAGTTGGGACAGCCTGCAGATGCATATTTTTTTCTATGTGCCTTTCAAAAGCTGCAAAGACAACTCCTGACAGACAGTTCAACCAATCAGCTTAATTACAAACAGGAAAAAAATTAATCTTGATTGCCATCAACTAACTTGCTGCAAAATTGTATAGTCTTGCTCAGATTAAAGCACAATTCTGTTTGTTTTAGATGAAGTTCAGTGTAATTGTCCTGGAACCAGTTTTTGGGCTGCTGTCTTTTCTGTCATACCTGAGAATAATGGAGGACTATTGAGAGTCAGTAATAAAATAGCATAGGCTCCCGGAGACAGCAAGCAACCACTGGTGCATTTCCAAGGGCAGTGACAGTATTATCACATTCTCTGGATCAGACAGCAATAAGAGGGAACTTTTTCTCATGATACTCATCGCAATTCTATCCAAAACTGCCTTCCACCTAAACATCAGCTACCACCTCCTCCTCACCCTAATCTTTTCTTTTTCATTTTGAATCTGATGCATTTATTGATTTTTGACTGACTTGGCAGTTGCTTGTCCCTTGCAATTATTTTCCTTTTTGTCTGATTTGAGCTTTGCTCCGATTATTTGGGTTGCATATTTGAGGCATTCACCAGTCACACAGCCCAGCTGTGCCACCAGCATCCTGTGGGTCTCAGTGGGCTAGTATGAACAGACTAGGCAGCCTGTGCCGCTGCTGCTCTAATCTGGTTTCCACTGTCTGGGAAATATGTGATGCCCTTTAAACGTGCTGATACGGCCATAAGAAGCAGGTGTGGAAGCTGAATATATGCAGGAATCCCCTGCATAGCAAACTTTGAGTCTGCTGTCTAGGCACAAAATATAAAAGAGCACAAGTGAGGATGAAGCACAGAGTTATGGCATCTATGGTTTGCTTTCTTCAGCTGCTCTTACCACAGAAACAGCATTTTTAAATGACAAAAAATACAAGGCCTATGGAATTCTTTGTTTTCTTAACTATATTTTTTAAAAAGCAGGCTTTGTTCTCTATCAGATGTCCCAGTGAGGAAATTAAACATGAGATGCACACACAACTTCTATGTATGTTGGAGATAAGATTTTCTTTCTCTGACACATTTCAATTTGTGCATCTTCAAGTTGGGAAGCACTTTCAGTTTTGCATCCTTTCTTTCTTGATAGCAGCTCACCGGGTGTGTGCAACTGTGCATACTGCAGTTTAGAGTCTGGGCAGTTCAAGTGGCCACAAGCTCTCACAGTTCACAGCCTTTCAAGACAACATAAACATGCTCATGCAAGTATTCAGCAGTTTTGGCTTGTGGTACTTCTTTTTGAAAAATTCCTATTCATTGTGGTCTTATGAGAAAACCACACACTATTCTGACATTTGTGGCTGTAAATTAGTGATTTTAGCCTTAGATTGCCTATTTTCTCATGTGGACAGTGTTATGCCGTGCCATCATTCAATAACTATTGCAAACCCCTACAGTGCCATCTTCTCCACAGAGACCAGTCACAATGAGAGCTTTAATCTCGGTGAGAGGATGTGATGGTCAGCCTTGTTATCTAGGATTTCAGTGGGTTTTTCTTTGAACAATTCTTTGAAAAGCCCTACGCTCACATACAGATTGAACTGAGGATTTCAGACTGGAGTAAGATGGTTTCTTAAAGAATCATTCAGGAACATGAAGAAAATCATCATAACTGTAGTGAATCTGATGGCTCAGACATACTCATTTGAAAGTTTTAATTGCTCACACAGTCTTCGAGCTGGTGAGCATTACTCCTTGGAAACCCACACTTTCAGCTGAAGCTCTTTAGAGTTTTCTCCTTCTGACTTTGATTTGATTTTTGTGTCTCTACGTTTGCAGGGGCAGAACATGTGGAAACAGCAGAACACTGGTACCCAGGCTCATAACTTCTCAGTGTCTTGGACTCCCATTTCACTATGCAGTACTGTTTAAACACATTTACACTAAAGCCAAGTAAGCTGTAGTTGCTGTGGTAGCTGAACAGATATTGTTATCTACCTCTGTCTTGGGACTAAAATGTCCTGATATAACGTAGCAATAGAGAAAGACAAAAGTTCCCCAGTCTGCTAATGCTCATTCAATTACTTTTGGTGTGTGTGCAGGATTTTTTGAATTTTTAAGATTTTTACATGTACTTTAAGTGCATTGGTTTAAAGGCAGTAATTAACAGCATATCAGATCTGATGAGCAGCAGATACTTCAGAATTATTGCAGCAGTTAATTTTGCTGCCACCTGAATAGACAAGAGAACAACAGATAGGTAAAGTCATTTAAAGGCCTTTGGAAACGGAGTTTTTATGAGACGGGAATGAAAAAAAGAAAAAAAAAAAAAAAGATTATTTCCAAATTACCTGAATTTTAAGAAGATTAGTCTTGAAAAATGGAAGACATTTCAGTTGCCTACTAGTGGGTTGCGATCATCTTGCTGACTTCGAAGCTTTTTCTTGAAGATAGAGATGGAAGTGGAAGGTTCATAAAAAATACTCCAGATCTCAGCAGCAGTGGCAGACGGGTGGGAATCTTCTGTTTCAGGGGCAGATGGTATCTGATGGGACCTAGAAAACAAGTGCTATTTCAATAGAAGTGTTAAGGTGCTTGGGAAGCTGCTATTATCAGTACGTCTGTGTAACTGCTGTTACAGTAATGCTGGCCAGTTCTACTATATCTGACACCTTTTTTTCCACTTGCTGCAGCTATGAAGGGTTTAGGAGTGTTTATAGTTGTTGCTTTTTTTTCTTCTTTTTTTAACAACATGAAAATCCTGTTACCAGAATAGTTGCTGCCTGGATGGAAGAAGTAAAATTAGGCTAGCCTAGGCTAGTCTGTATGTAGCCTATTGTCGATTACTATAAATATGAATTTGTTTCCTTGTATATTTAAGCTAGTTAGTGGTAAGTAAATACAACACTTAACATTTGTGATTTGTTCATAACTCTCCCCTGATTTCATTTGAGAATTTCACCTGGTATAGGTTAACATAATTTGACCTCTTCCAATGAACGCTAAGTGACTGATTACTTTTTTTCTTTTTTTTTTTTTTGCTATTTGACATTACTCAATAGAATTCCTTTTTATTCCTTGAAATACAAATCTTAACAATACAAAAACAAAGAGATATTTCAGCAGTAAATGCTATCCTAGCAGACTGGAAAGTTTAAATATATGCTTATTTTATATCTTCTTTGAATACATATATGTGTAGTATATAACTTGGTTCTGAATACTGCAAATATAACAGTATCAGCAGGCGGGAAAAAGAAGGGGAGCAGTGTTGGTACTGAGCTGAGAGTCTTCAAGGACAAGTTTGGTCCATACTCACTTCATTGAAATGTGGAGAAATATCTTTGCCAATATGGCTGTAACACTTAGAATGAGGAGTGCTGTGAGACCGTATATTGTCCACTCTGTGGGAAACAAAAGGGAGAAAGGAAGGAGGTGTCCTGGCATATTAATTTATTTACACTTTTTAAAGTAAGAATATTACAGAATAAAAACACATAGCTTTTTGATGCTTTATTCATAACTGTGATTCGAGAGTGTCTTAAACCTTTAGCAGTAAGCAGTTACCTTTAGTAACTGGCAGAATGACTAAGCATTTTGGGGTTTTCCTCCCTTTTTTGAGTCTACTGAGACTTCTGATCACTTTTGGTGCTGTTATTTAATTGCCTTTCACAGCAGGCTCTTAGGCAAGGGACTTTGTATCACAACTTAGGTCTTTTTACCAGCACCTCAAACAGGCCTCAAAGAGGAGCTGGAAACATCATAATATTTGAAATATTTAAAAAATAGAAGGGATCAGCTGATTTCTAAACTATGATTATCACTTCTACATTCAGATTTCCACCCCTGGCAATAAGAGGTTGTAGCAACTCAAGATGGGACAGGGACAGAACTGTTACAAACACAGCTCCGTGGATGGCCTTGTGAAGCCGTGTAGCTAATGGCACAGCTCAATAAGGACTGGCACCTTCAGAAGTCCTGGACCTCAAAGCAGCGACAGAAAGTCGCTCTCGCACCCTCCAGCCTCTTCTTCAATGCAAAGATTGTGACGATTTAACAGCATTTTCATACCTGAAGGGGCAGTTTCATCTCATCTAGATATGTCCAAGGTAGCTTCACAGGAGACAACTGTAGCATAGCTGTGGTAACTTTGGCTCTAGCCTGGGCCAGTGGGAATATCTGCCCAGCCTTTTGGGTATGCTCTGTTGCTCGAGCTGAATGGAGGGATACCAAAGTTCATACTATTATCAGCAAATAATTTAGCTAGTTTGGGTAAATGCAGCTGATGTCCATCATACCCTTGGACTTCAGGATTGGGATACAGACGCACTACAGATCTGTTAAGGGTGTCTGTACCAAGACTGAGGTCCAGCTCCAACAATGCTGAAGAGCAGATATCCAGAAATGTTTGAAGATAGGACAAACCAGTAGCGATATTTTAATAATATACTTCCAGTCTCCAATTATTTCCAACTCAGAAATTTCCCGAATGACGTGATCTCCTGATGGTGATTTCTAGATCCACTATAGTTCTCAGTGGCATTCTTCCCCTGCCAATTAACTTGCTTCATCATGATCTAGCCTTCTTTGTAGCATTACTGCAGCTTTCCAGGAGGAATGGGGCTGCATACAGCATTCAAGTTATTTTAAGACCCTGTAAAAACTTGCAATTTTTTTCAAAAGCCTTCATTACCTCTACAGCATGTGCTGGTCACTGAAGTGAATAATGCATGGTAAAGAGGCTGCTCTGACTTGCCATTTCATTTTACTACCCAAAAAAAAGATTAAAAAAAAGAAAAAAAAGTAAACCCGACATATTCCGATGTGCTGATCATCTTGACAATATTTTTAACTGATTTATTGCAAGAAGTGAGCTTTGAAAAGTAATGACATAATTAGCTATTATTAGACTAACTGAAACTTCTGGCACCTATTCTTAAGAGGACCCATGGATCAGATAATGTGAGGGAACAGTAAGAAGGAACAATGACTCTAGATTCTTTTTCCTATTTCCACATTCCCTTGTAATATTACCAGGCATGGAACTGCTAGGATGACTTGGACTGGTTGTGATGACATAAAGTATCTTTGATGACCGGGCTGCATTGATGCTGAGATTTGCTTGTTCATTTATCTTCTCTGAAAGGGTCTGATTCATTGGAATCTTGTTTTCATGCATATTGTCCTTGACAGCTGCAAATACAACAGTGTGAATATATTAACCACTTCTTAACAGATTAAATTGGACTATATTTTGTGTTAGTAACCAGGCTTTTGCTTTTCTTTAAGTTTTTTTCTTGAAGTTTTATTTTGCAAAATCCAATAATCTAATTGCATCTGCTGCCAGAAAACTCCTGTACTACAGCAAGTTGGGTTTTCAGGGAATTCTCATGGAAGCTAATTGTTTGTAATACCAGTAAGTACAGCTGAAGACCTAAAAAATTTTTCCTGACATCTTGCTGGAAAATGGAATAGACTATTGGAAATATCACATATGAACCAAAGATGCAGATGGACTATGACAGTTTTTCTGTTTTGACTTTGCCATTTTCCAACCTATCATGACAAGAGGGTACGGGACAGGATTTTGGAAATCTTAAAGTTTGCCTGTTTATAACATACCTGATCGGAGTATTCAAAATTAAGAGAAATTTTAGCTGCAGCTTTTACCCATTGAACAGTGGCAATAAGACAGATGAAAAACCCATTGACATCTGACAAAATATTTGCTCTTTTCTTCACATCGTAAATCACTTGTATGAATTAAAGGCTTTAACGGCACATTGAAAGTTAGGAACAGCAAATTTAGCTTCTTACCTCTGTATGTGATGGCAAAACCCTGGGCTTGATTGATTTGATCTGAGAAGAAGTACAATATGACAAAATCCAGAGAGATGTTAAATGAGTGGGGAGGCTGGTTACTGCCATTAAAACGAGCTAGGACATGATGAGTGTAGCCATCCAACAACTCCACCATATCTGTAGCATCTTTGATTTCAAAAAGAACAAAATTGAAGTGGATCTGAGATGCTCCTGGAACTTGTATGGTCCAGTAACAGACTCTGCCTGTGCCATATGAGTCAGGAAAATCTGGGGAGTAGATCACAGCAGTAGCAGAAGTGTAATTCCCTCCACAGGCACCAGTAAGGGCTGTGAAAAGAAGAAGAGGAGGAGAAAAATGAAAAAAAAAAAAAAAAAAAGAAAAACTGTTGCAAGTTATACATGCATTATGCACAACTTCTGCACTCAGTAGATTCTAAGGCGCAAATGTGGCTTCAAGGCAGAGGCTTGCTATCCCAGAAGGTCCCACTGTCACCATCCATGACACTAGCAGCAGAGCTGTTATGCTGCGCTTTGGCTGGGATACAAGCATATTGTGTAATCTGTCTGAGAACTGAGTATCCATCTAGAATTTAGCCCCTCTCTTTTGTCCTTGGATGTTACTGTAAACCTTTCTGTCACTCAACCACACCCTCACATCCCATCAGGACTGGGATCAGCATCTAAATCACTGCATCATGACTTCTACTCCATTCCTCTCAGATGAGTAAGCAAGTGGAAAAATAACTGTAGCTCTCACTGACACTTTACTTAAATTGCTTACCAACTTTATCAGATGAAAGACAAAAGATTTTTTATTACAGAACCAACGAATAGCTGAGGTTGGAAAGGATCTCTGAAGTTTGTCTGGTCCAGGCCCCCCAGGTACGTGCAGCCAGACCAGGCTGCCCAGAACAGTGCCTGGTTGGGTTTGAATGTCTCCAAGGAAGATGACTCCACAACCTCCCAGGGCAACCTCTTCTAGTGGTTGACCATTTTCACTATATGGTTTTTGCTTATATTTAAATGGAATTTCAGTCTTCCTCTCCGTTCACTGGATACCACTGAAAAGAGTCTTTCTGCATCTTCTTTACACCTTACCATCAGGTAGGCATACGAATAAGATCCCCCCTCTCTTCTCAAGGTTAAATGATCCCAGATTTCTTAGCTTCTCCACATAAAACTGCTGCTTGATCCCTCAGTTGTCTCTGTGGCCTTTTAGATATGCTTTTTAAGTATCTTCTGTTCTGATCTAGTTTAGATATGAAAGATCATATCAGATCGCAGCAATAATTGTAAAAACTTTTCTTTAGACTTAACTAGCACTTAGGGAGGATAAGGTCAATCACTAATTGAACCAGTGCATTCACAATGAATCTTTACTTTCCTTAGCAATTATGCAGATTCCTAATGCAAACTTACTGAACAATGAGTCCAGCCAGAGGAAAAAATCTGCCAGACGATTGATTCTCTATCTATATATGTACATTTACCTATACATGCATATATATATATATTTCCTATATGTTTTTATATATACACATCATGCATACATATTATATAATCATTTGTTTCATGCCAAAACCATTCTGATTGGAAGTATCAGTCCCCTGTCATGGGCTGAAGGACAGAAGACTCAAGAGTGGACAGCCCCCAAAACCCTCCTCCTCCATTATTCCTAAGAAGTCACAACTGTAAATATAGTTAGTCTTATATATGCAGAATACATAAATCCTACATTGGTTTCTCTTCCTACCCTTTCTCTTCTGCTGAAGTTATCTGACTATTTTCTTCCTTTTAAAACCTTCAAAATCCAAATCAAAGAGGACCTGTAGGTCTCAGTGGCAGAAGAAAGGAAAAGATATGGAATATTTCTTATAGCTGCTTTTACAAATTATGCAGTCTAGTTTTCTCTGAAAAACCTTTGATGGAGACCTATGAGAACATTCAGTTCAAACTAAAATAACAGAAGTGATTTTTTTGTTGTTGTTTTTCACTGGTCTCTGAGAAAGAACCTTAATAAACACAAATTAGAAGGGAGCTGTGGAAAAGAGAAAAAGAACTAAATGTCTGCCAGAAAATAATATGAAAACATTTCTTTTTTTTTCATGGAGAAAGGCCTGATCATAGCAGCAAACCTTACACCTCAGTGCTGGGCTATGGAAAAGCCCATAGAGGAACTGAAAGAATCTGAAAGAATAAATACTGCATAGAGATGCTAAGCTCCACAGATGAATTTGACACTTACACCATGATAGCAGAGTAACAGAGTGCTGATATGATAGAATTCAAATTTGACATTTAGATAGTTGGTCAAAGATATTATTACATTTGGCTGAGCTGCTTGAAATTACTGAACTGCAAGATGTTCCAGAAAAAACAACAAAAAAAAACAAAACAAAACAAAACAAAAAACAAAAACAAACAAACAAAAAAAAGCACAGCAATATGAATCAAGAAGAGCAATAATCAGTGCTCCACCAATGCCTAACAAAGTATAGGATCTCCCCATTTGGGAGGCTACAAGCAGAATGAAAAAGAGAATACAGCAGTATGAGGCCACATGCTAGTGCAATATTGAAAGCAACTGAAATGCTCTCTAGGAGGGAAGAACTTGGAAATGACTGAGCAAAATGGCAAATTCCCTCAACAGAAACACCTTTCTGTATCACTGCTCGAGAATCATAGTTTTAGAGTAAGGTGGTGGCACGGCTGGATGTGTGTTCAGAAGCTGGGATATGACACCTGTTTTATTCCAGAAAGTTCATAGATTAACTTTAAAGGTAGATCCTATATCAGAGGCAGGTAGGATCTGAGAATCCATGACATGAGTACACACTGTGGACTAATGCGCTCCCCAGCTGTACTGGGAGCCTATGCTGCAGCCAGGCATCAGGGTACTCACACCTTCCAGCTGTGGCAATACACAGCTGGCACTGGCACATGTACTGAAAAGGAGTGAAGAAGTGAGGAGGTCCATGTCTATGAAATTATGAAATCATGATGGTCCTGATAGCAAGTTGGCTGTACAGCCTGCTGCTCTCACAATTCTATTGCATTGCTTATGTGTGTTACTCGCTTTTGGCAATTCTCACCTGACTTAATTAAAAAGACCAAAAAAAAAAAAAAAGTTTTTTTTTCACACAATGAGGTTGAAATTTTGGTCCAGGTGTCTTACTTAATTGTATATCTATGTTCTGGTAAAATCAGTTCTGAAAGAACCCTTCCACAACAGGCTGTTTGTGAGGGATAAGTTATCACCATTTGTGGGAAAGTAAGATACAATCTCTGGTGCATGACTCAGTTGCCTGAACAGACATCATTTTCTGGAAGAGCTATTTCATACTACTAACGTCTGCAAATTATGTGCAGAAGTGAACACAGCTTTATTTTATGCTGAATTTAGGTGTCTTGCTCTTTTGCATGCAACAGTTCTCATAGCTTTTAAAAACCCTTTCCCCTAATTTGTTGAACACTTGAGGCCTGTCCTTTGGGAAAGATCACCCCGTTTCAATACTTACTGTCAAAAAGAATGACTCTGCCATCCCCACCACAAGGCTGCGTATGGTCTCCAAAGCAAACACTGTTGCATTCCGTGCTGGCTGCCTCCCCATATCTCCAGTAGTCAGGATTATTTCCACAGAAACAGGCATAACCTGATTCCATGCCTGCAAACTTTGACAACAAAGATGAATAAGGAAGGGAAGAATAAGATTTCAAAGAGCAACAGAAGTAGATTGTATGAGCAAGAAAGTTGGTATTATACCATGTGTCCTTTGGAGAAGAATGATTAGTTGGAGGCCCACTATTAACTGTGCATTTGAGCTGTTAGAATGCTACTTCAGGCTAGTGAGGGACGAAAGGCAGTTAGAGTATCCTGTCACTCGTAGATGCAGGAAGCAAACACAGTCTTCTGGCACAAAACCCATTACTACTTATTATTATTATTATTGCCCAACTTGCTCTGGATGCAGAGGGGGGGCTCCCGGGACTGGGAGTGAGGCACTAAACTTTTTGGATTTCCTGAAGAAAAAAAGGGGAAAAAAAGGAAGTTTAAAAAAAAAAAAGGAATATGACAGAGGAGTCCAGGCATGTTGTCATCTTTGAAAAGTTTTTGTAACTGCATTTCAAAAGAAATCACCTTGAATTGCTGACGTCGGCAGGAACTGATGCATGTTTGTATAGTAAGTTTATTGGAGGTTTCGGTGGTGCCAGTCAAGGGTGGTGGCTCTCCATGGTCCTTGAAACAGCCTAGATTCCCTGGCACTGGCAAGAATAACAGAGAATAGTCATTCCACAGGTGTGCCTAGAAACACCAAGACACAGAGATGTACTTTATATACTGACTAGTTACTGAGCAGTTCTCCGTACTTTCCAGTATTGTTGATGCAATATGAGAAATGTTACTCTTTTGTCATGGTTTCCAAACATGGCCAGGGATAGATGACAGGCAGTGAAACAGTATCACATTAACAATATGCCTCCAATACTCTGTGACTGACAGACAGTATAAACAGTATAAATGCCTGATTCATCTCTCCTGACAAGGACAATTAAAAAAAAATAATAAAAGATAAGGATGTTCAGAGATTTTTCAAGTGTAAGTTTGGTTTGTGGGGTTCTTTTTTTTGGGGGGGGGAAGGGAGGCAGGGAGAGGGAATAGAGAGAAGTGTGTATTTGAACAGTGTGACATTAAAGAATACGATATCTGTTAGACCATCAAAACAGTGAAGTTCTCTAAACGGCATAGCCGAGGAAGAGAACCTAAATTGATTTAGGATGGTACTTGTTAAATTTTATGGGAGGGAGTGTATATTTACATAGGAGAATTACATGAGATTCAGAACAAAAATTCTAACATGAATTTTTAGGTGTCATATTTTACAGTATATACAAAGAGTTTTAAAAGGATCTGTATTTCCCTTAAAAACCCCCTCACATATTTATATTATATTAATCCAATGTTTCAAGGCTTTGGTTACTGCAGGAGGTCAGAAAGATATTTCTCCTCTTTCAGTATATAATTTGTCCTCTGTTTTTGTTTTCTTTTGTTTTTGCACTTTCCTTCATTACACTGGAATTTAGCCGTAACTACCAGAAACAGGATGTGGGGCAGAATATACTGCTGTGCTAACAGCATAAAATTATCCTTTGGGTATCATTGGCATGTCTTCTCACATACTTTTGGATTTAAATGTCACCAGCTCTGTGGTCAGGTGGAAATTTTTCCTCATGCCAAGTTGACAGAGATTATACTGTCCTCCTAACCTCCACACTTCTGCATAGGTATGTGATGCAGTCCTATATCACCGTTTGATGACTCCATCATCCTTCAGTTCACTACCCAGTGCACTGCTGAGGTCTCTGAACTCTCTATTAATGTCTTGTGGCATGGCGCAACTTCATGTTTTTGACTCGCTGATAGTGTTGGGGGAAATGTTCTACAGCCTCTGATAACTGATGATAGCATGTGGATTAGATGTTTTGTGGTTCTTTTTGAACTAGTCATCTTTTGCATTGCTGCCTTCTTCTGAGAAAGACTGGACGTGATGAGGCACGCAGCTCTTTGTGAGCTAACCTGTGTTAGTGAACTATTACTGTACTTTCACAGAGAAATAACAGGACTGCAATGATTCTTCTTTGTAATGAGCAGGCTTGTACAGCAGTCATGAAAGCATCTTATCGCATTCTCTAAGTCCCAGTTCTGGGATTTCTTATACACATCCACCTGTAATAGGAAGTCAAATAATGACCTCAGTTCAGAAATTAGACTAAATATGATTATATTCGTAAGGAAGATGATTATAATATCACAGAGAAGAATAAAGGAAATAAAATAGTGGGAAAGAAATTTTAAGTTGAGGGTGGTTTTTTTTTGAAGTGGATAATGTTGCTTCAAATATTAACAAAATAATAAGCTATGTTTTTGAAGGATGATACAATTTCAACTTGAATTGCTTTCATGGAGCTATGCTCTGATTTGCCTTGCAACAACATATTTCTAAGTACTCAGATCTCACATTACAGACTAATTTAACACACTGCTGGGGATTTTCATTTGGAGCCCCATCCCAGCTGAATACAGCTGGGCAGATAATTCTCAGAGAGCTCAGTTTTCTGTACCGTGCATGACTGCACATCCCAGCAAATTCTTCCTATATACCAACCTATCTCATTTTACCCAAGAGACTCAGGATTTCCTAAAAACATATATTAAAGCTTTTTTTTAAAAAAATAGCTTTATTGGTGAGAATCTTCAGCTCTGTCTCCACAGGACTAATCCCTTAATACATTTCACACTAGAACACCAGACTTAGTCATTTGAACAGTTCTTACATTTTGTAGCTAAATCAAGGATACCATTTGGGTAATATCCTAAAGCTAAGAAGTCTCTTCAGTGTCCCAGGGGTATTTTGACTTTCTCATAGGTAGCAAACAAACATAGCATCATGGGACTTGGAATAGGTCGTCGTTCATGAAGAAGCTTAAATCTAGTTCAGCTCAACATAAATCTAAAACAAGACAGTGTACATTTATGTATGTAGAGCCATTCCTGAAGAAAAGGCCCTGGGATCCTGGTGGACAAGGAGCTGAAGATGAGCCAGAAGAATGCTTGGGAGTAAACGTAGCCAGCAACAGTCTGGGCTGTACTGAGGACTGCAGCCATACATAGAGGTTAGTGCCCTTACTCCCGAGTTACCTTTCAACCTAGAGTATCCTCCTGTTCTGTGTATAAGGAAATAAATATGTATATAGCTCTCTATAAAAATATATATACAATTTTGAAACTTGAAAGTACCGGAGAATTTATAGTGTATCTAGATATATGTTATACACACAAACAGAGAAAATTTGCTTTCAGTAGTGAAATCACTTTGTCTTAAGAGATTCATATGGGCCACAAACATGGTGATGCAATGACACAGCAAGCCTTAGTTTCATTTCTGCTTGTAAACTAGTCATTCTTTTGAATTTCAACCTAACCTCATCTTCAAAGAGACCATAAAAGCTGCAACATTGCAAATGAACTGTCTAAAGGATTCAGAAATGGCCATGTTACGAAGTCTCCACACAAGATGTACATACTCTGTCAGGCCTCGGTACTTTTTCATTTTCACTTTCACTTTGTTTATGTCCATTCCAGCTGTCTTGGAAGACAAGCCATTAACGAGAGGAGAGGGAGGAAAAGACAGACTAAGCTCCTGCTGGGATAACTACCATACTCTTCTGTAATTATGACCATCTATCCTCAATTTAATACTGCCAAACTATAAACAACATGTTTGCAAATGCAGAGTACCAGAATGCTTTTCTAAATGAAACATTAATTACCCAGAGAAATTTGTGTATAATGGCTCACCATAATGATCATCAAGACTCTAGAGTTGAAAAGTTTTCATAAACAGTAACTATTATCATGTCGCACGTTCACTAATATTCATGCTTGGTAGTAAATGTTTCATTTAGAACAGCATTCTGGTACGACGTTTCATATTGCCAGTCTTACGTTGGGATTATGTTAACATAGCTGGTTTAAATTATTCTCTGGATACATGTCTTTTCTAGCACTAAATATAATGATGTGAAAGCAGCGTGTATGAGACAATTTTTATCTTCTTCGATAATTTCAAATAGGCTTTCTTTTCACAGTTACTTTCCTGTTCAATCATAAAACCCAGTTTTGTATTATGCACTTCACAAGATTCATTCTGAAGGTTCTGCGATTTATCATGAGGCTTACTGAAAACAGAAAATCTGGTAAAGAACAAAAGTTTTTCTGATTTAAACAACTGCATAAGCCATGAGTTTTGTATTAAGACTTGGAGGGGCTCGCAATGTAGTTTGCCCTAAATTGCTGCAATTCCTTTCTCTAGTATCCAGTTTCAGTTCAATGCTTGAAGCAGCTGCTACTGGTCAAAAGGACATTTCATAAATGTAAGTCTGCATTATCTGTGCAAATAAGTGTCCAAGTTTAAATCTTCTGTTCCCCACCACAGAGAAAATGAATAAGACTGATTTTGAAAGGATCCTTGTTGCAGAATAGCTGGAGCAGAGAGAATTTGCTTTCCAACATTTTTATTGGTGCCAAATCCACAGAATTTGTTAGCATGTATAGACCTTAAAGAAAAATGCAAACTCTTGAATTTTAGACCAAGATAAATTTCTTAATTAGTAGGGACAACTGCTCTGACTCTTAAGAATATACACATGAGTGAAACCAAACAAGTAATCTGAGAGTACTTGTATAAATAAAGCAAGTAAAGGCATTAATGTTTAGATTTAATAGAATTTGCATATGGTTGTTTGTTGACATGCAAAAATGGAATGTTTCTTAAATACTTAGACTTTTTTAAAAAAAACATGTTTCTTAGGATTTTATCTTGGAGTGTTCATGAACTAAGCATTGATAGGAATAATGAAAAAAGAAACACACTTGGAATTAGATGGATAATATACTACATTAAGAAATCTAAAGGAGAGAGAATTAGAAGGGTTTTTTTTTGTTTTTTTTTTTTTTGTGGGAAGTCCTGTCAGATGACATCTATTTGGGTGACTGGCTTGCAAACTGTCTGTTTTTAAAAAAAAAAATCCAACAAAATCCAGTTTGTGCTTTAATAACAATGCTAAATATATGCCCATGCAAGTAATGGAAGTCTATTCCAGACCTACAAAGTAGTAATATTCTCTTTTATTGCCTTTATTTTTTAAAACAATTTTGTGTATGTTTTGTGCTATGCACATTAAGCTATCACCATCCATTTATAAACTAAATTTCAAATGATGGCTATATATGTACCTTTTTAAAATGATTTCCTATTCATTTTTGACTTTTGAAATTTCAATAAATGTGTAACCCATCTCCACAGATTCAGGAAAACAGCTGTATTTCAGAAGTTCTTGCATTTTATTGTGAGTAATACAATCGAAAATTGGGATAGAAAATAAAGAGAGAAGCAGTGGAGGAACAGACATACAGTAAACTTGTCATTAAATTTAGACCATTTAAAAATATTGCTTAGTCTGCAAGTGGAAATATGATGGTTGGGCTTATCCTTCTTCCTGTTGAGAAAATCACTACCCACTGTTGTATAACTGCCAGTCTCTGTTCAACAGAGATGCAGGTCTAAAATAATTACATGGTGCTCTTACTTCGGCAAGATGGAATCTCACAGTATTTCCAATATACTCCATCCTCATGCTCTGCAATGTAGCACCATGGGCTGACATCTCCATCAGGATTCCTGAGATAAAAAAATAGACAGAGTAAGCAAAAAGTCATGATGTTTTGTAAAAGATCACATGAAAGTCGGTCTTACTAATCATAAGTTTCAGCACTATTTTTATTTCAATTTGTATTAAATACTTAACCAATTGGGCTTACATACCAAGAATTATGCAGAAGTTCATATAACTTTGGTTATTATAGTACACAGCAAGCACAAAAGGTTAGTAAATTCTAAAACATAAACTTTTTTTTTCCCCTTTCTGAAGTCTCTTTTTTTCCCCTCTAACTCTAAAGGTGCAGGTACAGAGAGCAAGAGGAGAATTTTCAGCAGCATGTGCTGTATATAAGTTCCTTAGACTTCTAAACCTGAGTCCTGCCTAGGTACAAACACATTTTCCAGCCTCAAGCTTTCTGTATGTAATAACAAAACCATATGCCTGATAAAGATTTGGGGAAGACTGAGCACTTTTCTTCTTCCTCAGTAAAGTTGAATCAATGTGTTTCAGTGATCTGATACATTGTATGGTTGAAATAATAGGTTATTTGCCCATGATTATTCATTGCTGTTGTGTAACATCTTTTACAAATGCACTCCTAATTACTCTTTAGTTTATTTAAAGTTTTTTTTTCTATGCACACCTTTAAAAGCTATTTACATGGGAAAGAACAGTTCAACAAAATAAATTGTTATTCTGGACAGTGAGGCAGAACTATGACCTTCTTCTGTATCTAGGGCTAGAATTAATAATTTTATCATGTATCTTGGAATAATTTGTATAAATAAGACACCTGCCTCCAGTGAAATGTCAGTTTGGCTACCTGTTGTCACTGGAATCTTAAAAATACTTTGTGTGGGGTCCAGTTTAATAACTGCCAGAGATGTTTTTGGTCAAACAGCTGAATGTTGGAGACAGCTGGTGAGTTGAGTTCAGTTGATTAAAATGGCAAAGCTGCTGTTGCTGCTCAGTCTTTCTAACACACTGGTGAAAGCAGTGGAAGAAAAAAGTCCAGGACTAGAGTACTCAGAATTTGGGTGTAATATCAGAGGTTCCAGTGGCTAAAGAAGGTAGAAATATAAAAGCAGCTCATGGATGTTCATCAGTAGTTATGGGGGGGATCCTATACTGGAAATAACACAATTTCCCTCACTTTCACACCGACAGGACATTTTAACATCATTAGAAGTCTTTGCCTTTGACCTGAAAAGTGCACAATTAAAAAACAATTGAGTATGTTTCAGAATCTCTGAAATCTTCCGTCTGCAAAGTTCTGTCATGGATGAAATTAAATTTAGAAGAACATTACAAGGCACTTCCATCTTAACAAGTTGTTCGACAGAAAACAAAGTATTCCAGGTAAGGAACAGCTGTGGGGAGATAGCATCCTTCTGATCAATGCTGTGAAGTACAAAATAAGATTATTCAAATATTGTCTCTAAAATTGAGCTTCAAAGTAAAGTTGCTCATGTCTTAAGTCTTGTGAGATATGTGTTGCCACTGAGAAGGGGAGATCTTGTCCATTGTCAAGAAGGAAATGATTATCAGAGAAAGAGATAAAACAGTGGTATTCTGACTCATGAGTCTTAGACACGCTTTGCATACTAAAGATATGCTGAGACACTCTTTAAAAAGTGACTTTCAAAACTATTTTTTAATAGAACGTGAACTTAAAAAGCCATCACTTTGGCTCATCTTTCCATGCACTTGTGAGAATATGACAGAGTCAGCTGATACAACAAAAAGAAGGAAATGGTCAAACTTCCAAACAAACTCCATCTTGAAGAAGGAAATTACCCTAAAAGAATTAGATTTTAAAAACTGCATTTGACATATTGCTCAGAATTATATACCAGATTATAGGCTTTTTGCTCCATGTAACACTTGTTAAATTCTTATTTGCTAAAATGTGACTCTAATAAGAATCAGTTGAATACCAGCATTATTAGTGTCCAGTTTGTTCTGCACATTTTGTCTCTCACATGATCTTCGACATGTTCATAGCATGCACATGTATTAGCAGACGACCACTGCCAAAATTAAGACACTGTAGTTTGTCTACCTGGGATATTGCCACACAGCAACAATCAGAATTACTTCCTTGATTCTGATATTTGTGTCACAGTGGCCTCTAGCCTTTTGCTAGCTCTGTATCAGTTTGCTTCCTGAGACACAGCTCTCCATGCCATGAAGACCATTGTGGTTTTGGTCTTGTTGGGCTGAGGCAGGGGGGACTGTAAGAATGACATAAAATGTTTTTGGCTAAAGCAACTCTTCCTGTGATCAGATAACAATCTGAGACTAGACAGCTTGGTAGGTTTCGCTGGCTTCCAGGCCATTTTCAAAAAAGAATGACAAACTTTAGGGACTTTCTCTTTTAATTAAGTGTAGTATTTTCTTTTGCTTTGGTAAGATGCTGAAGTGATGCAAAGAAAGTCAATCCAGAACTTGGTAGAGATGCTTCTCCTTCTTCATCTGAAAATGCAGTGTTAGCTATTGTCTGCTGACACTCTCTGTCTGCTTTATTGAAAAACTAATTCTGATGAAATAAGGAGACTCTGCAGAGTTTAGGTATATCTAAAAGTAGGTGTCATTCAAACTGGGCTTTTCATAGATGCAGATTTTTCTTTGGCCCCCAAATTCTGCTAAACTTCTTGTTTGGGTTTCTATTCTGCGTAACTGCCCACAGTTATGGAAACAGTCCCTAGAAATCAAGGAAATGAAAGCAGCCATGCCATGGCTTGAACTGGCTTTGTGACCACTGACCCTTGAGCTTCTGCAAGCTAGTAACAACTCTAAGTTACCGAACAGCTTGCATTCGCTGAGAATTTTCAGTGTCTATATAACTTTCACAAACAGAAAGCACTAAAGCACAGCTGATAACAAAATCAGGCTTCTGGGCGAGGCTGAAAACCATGGTGGTTCAGATGCTCCTACAGACATTTCCTAGCTCTTTTTGCTTCTGAGTTTAAGTGATTTTGTTGTTATTTGTTACATTCTACTCTTCTTATTTAAGCAATTATTAATCTGTCTATGTTATGCCAGATTATAGATTGGTTATATGA
Organism: Nothocercus julius; assembly: GCA_013398735.1. NCBI lineage: Eukaryota > Metazoa > Chordata > Aves > Tinamiformes > Tinamidae > Nothocercus > Nothocercus julius. The sequence continues at coordinate 83,609 of VZSV01000257.1, read as the reverse complement.
TACCCTGGATAAGATCTGGGTTGAGAAAAGGTCCTCTACTAACTGTGCTTGTGTGTTGAATCAAAGCTCCAGGGTACTGATCATAAGGTAAAACAATGCCTGTTGGAGATCCATGTCTCTGCCATTCTTCACTGTATTATGGGAAGTTGCCCAATTTTGTGTCAACTGCTTAAAGTAACACTGGGTATAGAAGCAATGTTAGTAGCAATGAGACATTCCTTACCTGCAGTAGTTATGCTCTCCAAGCCCTCCCTCCCCATTGGGATATTTCAAAGTATTATAAGGATGCTCAAAGGTCTCATTCCAAAAAAGACAAGGTTTCCCTGCATACTGGGCCGTCTGGTTCTGAGTGCCACGATAGTCAGCCCCATTTGCTGTATAACATTCTGGGAAGAAACATAAATCGAGAGAGAGAAAGAGAGAGAGAAAATGTATATAGGTTTGCTGTTTGGCTAGCCCCGCATTCTCCCACCCCCAAGCGCCTAGTTTCCTTTCACTAAAATGCTTTCTGCATTATTTAGGCCATCAAAGCTGTTTCCTGGAACTTAGATATTCTCTCAGAGCCAAATATCTCTTTAGGGGGGAATACTGATTTCATTATTTTTACTAAACATTGTTTAAGGCGGTTATCAATTATGTCAGAAGACTGATTAATAAAATTAAAACACGTTTTCTGAATGAGTATACTACATTTTGTGCTGTTTTCTTTGTGCTTTACTGGTTAGGGTGAATCTGTAAATTGTAAATTTTCCAAAAAACAAGATTACACGATGTTACCATCCTGCCATTTATCAGCATATTACTGAGTTCTCATCTAGTCCAACTACATTTGTGATCCTCTGTACTTTATAAAGTGAAAGATTGTTTTTAGGTATGATTAGCAAACCTTTACATCATGATTTAGAATAATAGTTAGGTATGTAAGGTTTTTTTTTTTTCCTCTGGCCTGAATTGCTTTACAAAGGGATTTCATTATATAGAATATATAATCATGGTACTGTGATTTGCCATTATAGCATTTATTTTGTTCAAATTAAAGCTTACAAGTCAGTATTTTTCTGCTTTATTCATATATTTTCTGCCATTTCTGTCTTCTTCCCTAACTTCCTAATATTCATTAAACTGGATTTTTTCTCTAAAAATACATTATCTGTAATTTCTCTAGAAATATACAATCTTATTTCTCATGCTTCCTCACTTTTCTATCTTATTAATGCCATTTTCTACATAAATAAACTAGAAGCAATATTTACTAATATCCACTCAGAAATCTGAGGAATGCTGCAAAACCTGACTGTTATCTGGCACACACATTAAACAGAAGCTTATGTCAGCCCATTTCAGGCTCAGCTAAGACTGGCCAGGTTTTAACTTGCAGTAGCAGCTGCTTTGCGTTTTGATGTTCAATTTTTTTTCTTACTCTTTGAATAAGTTTTCTTCAAATTTCACTACAGTAGGAATTAAAGTATGTCCTGTTGCATGAAAAGAAGAGCCAGAACTGTCATCATTCCTTTTAGCTATAATATACTTTCTCCAGACAATAAGTAGCTGGAACACTGTCTCCCTTTTTTTTTTTTTTTTTTTTTCTTTTTTGGTGCTAGGAGATTTGAGAATGTGCCAGTTGACTCACAGTGACAGTCCTTTGGCTTTGCTATCATCTATATGTGAGAGAGAAAAGGGGTAGGATATCATGTAAAACCATTGATTATCCCAGCAATACTGAAATTTAAAATATGTTTAAATTATGGGCTCTAGTAGCTATTTGCAAATTATACAAATGCTTAATTTCTTAAAGGAAAGTTGTTAGAAATTTTTCATTTTTTAATGAATAATCATAGTTTTGCTGCACCATAAGAGTGCAGATTTTTCAAGCAAATATTGGTTTACAAAAGAATCAAGACTTCAATGCTTTTATTTTTTTATAACTCAAACTTTTTTTTAACATGGGGTTCTATTAAACTACAGTTGTATATATTATACTGCTTTCTCTAAAATATCTGGTAAAATTGATAGAGATCCCTCAGCATATTCATTATCTCGGCAGTAAATAACTGCTTTAATATTGATTTCTCTGTATTCTACTGCACAACATGCAGGCACTACCTCAGCAATCTCACCATGCCATTAACATTCAGGACTTGTTGAAGGTGAGAAGTGAATGTCCCACCTGCAGACAGACCACTGCCCTTTCTGCTTCAGACCGATAGCTGCTCTTTCAAGAGAAACAGTCTAAAAGATTCCAGAAAATGGTAGGTTGGGACCTCTGCTCCATGGCTACAATGATTCTGTGAAAAGATGTGCTTAACATCTCCACAGAACTAAGCCAGGAGAGATCATCTGAATAAAATAATCAGAAAAGGGTGGACTGAACAGAATGCATAAAACTCAGGCTTACTCCAGTTACTTGTTTTCTTCCTGGTAGATTATGATCAATTAGGAGAAAACCAAAAAAAAAACAAACAAACAAAAAAAAAACAGCAACAACAACAACAAAACAACAACAACAAAAATTTTCTCCTTAACTGTTCTGTTACTCACTGGATCTTACTGCCTTGTGTTGGCTGATATTCCCATACTACCTTTAGTTATGGAAACGTTAGCTTGAAATACAATATGAGAACAGTGACCCAGGGAAATTAATACCATTTAAATTTAAACAAATCCTATTCCTTAAAGTTTTGTAAGACTATGGCATACTTTGACAGAACTCGTGCAATGTACCTTAGTCTTCTCTGGCCAGCGAAGACAGCAAGAAAAGAACACATACTTTGTGGGAGTTACTGCTGACAGCTCCCTACAAGGAAAGGTCATGGAGAAAACTATGTCCAATCAAATTTTGAGTCTCTGGGCTCCTCATATTTCCAAGATCTTAGTCAGCTGGGTTTCAGACTTAGTCTGAAGTAGAGGTTTGTATCACATCAATGAATAATATTAGTGTCAGTGATGATGTCTCTCTGCTAACTGCCTAATGACCCTGCTACTTCTACTGTTTCATGGGGGTGTCTGCAAATAGAATTAACCAGAAATAAAACCACTGCAGATGTTTTATTCATGAAAAGCTGGAAAGCCCAACAGATCTTGTTCAAGATAATGTTTATGAGCCTGTATGAAAACACAGGTTGCAGTGCACTGTCAGGGTTGTTTTGATTTCAATACATTGGATACCATAGTTCAGAAAAAAAAAAAATTACTCAGACTAGACATGTATTGGGTGGCAACTGCTAGTAAGAAAAAGCAGAGCAGTAAGCCTTATGATGGCTGTCCACCATAAATGATCAATGTGCGATACAGGTTCACAATTAGTTTCATTAGAGCCAGATCAACGTTTGAAAGATCAAACAGCAGCTGTAATATAAATTTTTTCCATCTGCCTTGGTTTCTTCTTCGATGTAGGGACCTTACAACGATCATTTATGCCTTTGTTATGTCGAGACTGCATGGATGCCTGTGCTCCACATGGATGCCACTTTAGGATCATTTGGAAAATTAAGGTAGTGCAGAATTATAGCCACACGCAATGAACCACTGATGATAAAACACTGAAATTTCAGAGTCTGTATTGGCTGCCGATGACTGGGTAAGAAGGAGTTCAAATTATAGTATTAATCTGTAGCATCCTCAATGGTGAGAGACCCAGGTACCTGAGAAACACTAATTTCATGATGTATAATCCCAGGTGGAAACAGTCTTTTTTTTGCAAAGTTAAAACAAAACTTTTTTTTTTTTTTTAAACAAAATTAAAACAAAACAAAGCAAAGCAAACAGAAATAACACTCCAGCTATCTACTTCTCAATAATTCTTCCTTTGCTGGCTGACAAGTATTAAATTTTATGCACCTTTTGAGAATTCTTCACAGTCCATCTTTTCTCAAAGACCTGTATTTAGTGACATTGCCAATTTCAGACTAAAGAAATGGAAGTTTCAGAATGGTTTAAATGACATCTTAGAGTGCTGTTTCTAGCTTTTGAGGGAGGTTATTAGAAAGTTCAGAATGACAAATTCTGTAACTGCTTCACCAAAAGTAGAAAGATATTTGATTCATTTGTTCGCTTTGAGTTTGGGAAGCTACTTGGAGCTATGGCTTGCTGTCAGAGAGTCTGAAGTTGACCACAATTGGACAGAAATGATCCTACTAGCCACAGCCAGACAAGAAGTAAGGGAAAGTGGCTGCCATTTACACCTTAGGTTTCATTACAGTGAAGAGCTATCCAGAACATTAAATGCTCTTTAAGGCTGCAGTTAGAGATAAAGGTTCCTATAATGCATCTGGTGTAACTGCTTGCTCAGTTATCACTTGTTTTTCTTCAAGTCTTTCAGAACAGCAGATAAATGCTTGAGCAGAATTTAAGAATTTGGAACTAAAGGTGCCAGATCTGATAACAGCTAGGTGTCACTTGCTTAATGCACATGCTTGCACTGTTTTAAGAAAAGTTTCAAGTTATTTCCAGTCTACCTAAACTGTTTCCAAAGTTCTTGCTCAGGCTTGTAATTTCGGCACTCCTCCTTAAATAAAAGCACTCTATCTAGGTGCAGATGGCAACAGTTACAGGCACTAACCAGATGCTGCAGTCTCTAATTTGATTGAAAGGGTATAATTAGACAGCAGAAACACTTCAATGAGAGAGAAACGCATAGAGGGAAGTACAGAAACCACTTAACTGATGCCAAGATACCCCAGCAATGAGAGGCAGGGGCCCATGGCTGGAATAGGCAGAACACCAAATTACCTTCTTCAGATGAGAACTTTTTGTTTCCTTATGGACATTTGAATAGGGATTTTATTATCATAGGTTGCCACAGTTCTTTATGTGGGAACATTGATTAAAAACAGAAGAAGTTATAGGAGATCAAAGAAGGAAATATGGCTTCTGTGGTCATTATTAAAAATATTTTTAGCAGTAGAATGGTTTTCTTTGAAGATGCAATTTTAGTGATTGAACCAAAAGTTCATTTGCATATTTCCATCTGATTGGTAAGAAAAATCTCATTTCATATTATGCTATAATGCAAAATAAACGCTTTGGGGAAGTATATGACTCTGGTAGATCTCTCCAGTTGAAAATCAGTGCAGCATTTTTACTATTCCAAGTGCTACCGATGTTACAAAAGTCCTTAACAAAACTATAATGCTTGGATGCCTACACTGTAACTGGAGAAAACCACAACAGCTGATATGAACTACAGAATAAAAAATCAGGCGTGATCTCTATTTAAAAATATGATTTTCAAACTGCTAAAAAAGTTTACCTATTTGTTAATTCACTCAGTAAAAACCTGTTCTGTTGATATGACATCACCAAGTTAGCTGATGCTTTCTCCTTTGCAGTGTAGGGGTATTTTTATATAATTTTAAAAATCTCTCTAACTCTCTGTTTTCATAAGCACACACATGTACATAATCTTTTAAAATCCTCAAATACAATCATTTTCTCTGTTCAGCACCAGGGGCTCTTTTTAGCATTGTCCCAAAGCAGAGGGCAGACGCAGTGCATACTCACCTGACACTTTTTCACATCAACTCAAGCAGTCTGTCCACTAAAGATGAGCCTGGGGATATATGGACATGCACAGTTCTGTATTTTTGCTCCCTGGCACATATGCACAGTTCATGCATTGTTATTATATAAGCCTGCTATCTGTAAATGCTGCCTTTTTATTTATACAATACAAACACACTGTATTAGCCATAGCTTTACAGTTGCTGGCTGGTCTTCAGATACAAAATGATAAATATATTTGATTTGTGATTCTTTATCTCTGCAAGTAAGAATGCATGATGTGACCCCAGAGGAATTTCTGTTCCTTTATACAACAGTTTGTTTGCTTTATGAAGTTTTAAAAGTGGTGTTTTACTGTCATGTGCAGTACACTGAATTCCTTTTGAAATTTTACCAGGATGGGTCATGGCCACTGTGTGGATGGAGGCAGTGTGAGTCACACAATTATTATAGTGATATGACAAAGATTGCAAACTGTGCAACCAGCTGCACAACAATACCTGCCTCCCTCCCACTCCATTAGCTCCACCCAGCTTAAGTTCATGCACATAACTCTAGATTTTGAATCACACTCTGCACATGCAAACACAACATACTGAAGTATCTGGCTGACTGTTTCATTTTCTGGCTGGTTAGAAATGCTGCTTTAAGTATTTCTATGACAACAGCTCAAGGCATATTAAGTCCAACTGTTTCACTCTATCAAGATACAAGCAGAAAAGGGTGACAAGAATGATAGGTGCTTTGTCAGAAATGGCTGAAGCACCAGCCTAAAGGAAAGATTCAGTTGGGAAGGAAAACACAAGACAATCCACTATTACTGAATGGGGAGACAATAGAGAAAGGAAAAAGACGCTGTTAACTTAGACTTTCCTGACGGACAAACTAAATGAACTCTATACATCCAGAAACTGGAAGTGAGAATATACTACACTGAGTACATAAAAGCACATTTATTCATTGAGACTATAATTAGAGGAAGCCATTTCAATTTCTCTGGCTTTGCAATATTAAGCTCATGAAATTCGGATAGTCATTTAATTATAGGCAGTCTATTCACCCACCTCTAGTTTCATATTTGCTTATGAAATGTGGGTATGACTCAAGTTTGAATGTTTGAATTAATAAAAGCTGTTAGATACATCGCAGACTGCATCTCTTCTGTGAAATGTAGCACAGTACTAGGTGCAGAAAAGACTGTTAACTCACACTAATTGGTGTCTAACTCAAGTTTTTATCAGGCAATTCTGGAAGTCAAAATTTCTCTCTCAACTTGGGAAACGTTGCATTTTCAGACTACAACAGTATGAAAACTTGTATTCACTAAAGAAAAAAAAAAGAATAGATATTAAAAACACACAGGATGGCAAACTACCTTAAAGGAGAAATTAGTGTTCAGAATTCCGAAATGCATGCTTTGCTTTAAGGACTTCTTGACCCAGCTCGTCCTGCTTCAGTAAGGAAATTGGCAGTCACTTGCTTAAGCATGGGGTAGCTAACCGGTGCAACTAACAGGGCTTGATAGTACTACGAACAGACCCTTAGATAAGATCTAGATTTGTCCCTCTCTGTGCAGCTCTCAGCCTGCCTAGATACTTATCTAGGAGTATTCTTATGTTTTACTCCAGACAACTGAAGTTCCTTCTGAGAAATGGTAAAGTTTACCTTCTGAGAACTCTCTGTGGCAAAAGGACTTCCACCCCCTCCCCCCAAAAAAATCTGCTAATCACCTCCAAAATTAAGTGGATCTACAAAAACTAAAATGTGATCAATGCCACCACATTAAAATGTGATGACAAAAAAGTGAAGATTAACAAATTTTTCTTCACAGTAAAGTAAGCCGGACAAATTATGGGTTCATTTAATGAGGAAATATATCCTTTAATCTATTATAAAAAATGATTTAAGGATTAGAATGTGCAAAATGCTTGGTCTAGTAGGACTAGGCATTAGATGGTTATGGAAGTGTGACCATCCACTACAGCTGGTGAAAAGCAGGACTAGCGCTCACGTGCAGAGAAAGCTGGTGCTTGAAATCATCAGCAACTGGAGCGAGGAAAAATGTAGCAAAGAAATTCTAAGTGAAACATCACAGAAAGCTCACTGACAGGGAGTGACGCTTGGGGTTCCTGGACTGTCTGGCTGGGTGCACGCGGGAATGGCCAGAGGAATCGGTGTTTGGCGGGGCCGGGGCGGCTGCTGCAGAGGGTGCGGCGGCTTCCTCCAAGCTCTAGTTCCGCAGTCCCTATCCTGTTCTGCTGCCACTTGCTGCTTTGATGCCCCGTGTACCCACTCCCTTCTCCCTGCAGATGCCCCCGTGACGCTGCCCTACCTACAGAACCACTTCGACAGCGAAACGCATCGTTCTTCCTCTTACCTCACGTTTCCGCACGTTTCCCAAACTCCGCTCTCACCAAACACCAGCAAACCCACGAACAGCCGCACGCTACCAACAGCGCAAGAAACCCCGCCGTGCAGTTCTGCACAAGCAGCTGCGACCCGTGCACTGACTCGGCAGACGGCAGAGACGTCGCCGCGGGCTCCCGGAGGTGCTGCTGGGCGGCTGAGCCGTGGAGCGGGCGGCCGCGCTCCCGCTGTCGGCCCAGCCAGACGCAGCCCCGACGCGCCCTGCTCTGCATCCCGCTCCGCGCCCGGCGTCACTCACCGGAGAGCAGCGGCTCGCGG
>VZSV01000257.1:30460-75395 GCA_013398735.1 Nothocercus julius | reverse complement strand
GCTCGCCCCGGCTCCGGGCAGGGGCGGTGGCGGCGGCCGGGAAGCGCGCTAAGTGCGGGAAGCTGAGGGCCTACAGCGTGTCCCGTAACTGCGCCCCGGCGAGGTGCCGAGTGGCAGATGAGGGATCCTATTACCAGCCATGTGACAGGAAAGGATAGAAACCAACACCCCAACCTGCTGCGGCGCCGACTGTGGAGCTGCTGCTTTTGACCGTGAGATGATGGGTCTGGGCGCGGCCGGGCCTTTTCTTGCGCGCGGTGCCGCCTCCCTGGGCTCTCCCGCGCCCCCCGCCTGCCCACAGCAGGGGCCAGGCAGGAGCCGGCCAGCCCCACGGTGCGATCGAGGGCTCTGCTGCGGCCGCCTGCTGTCCCGCCGCCCCTCTGCCCTGCCCCTCGTGGCCTACTGCCCCGTCACCCCTCTGTCCTGCTGCCCTGATATCCTGCTGTCCCGCCCTCTCCCGTCGTCAGGCCGGATCCTGCGGGACCCCCTTCCATGCCAGTGGTGTCTGCTAACAGGTGGCAGCGAGCAGATGCAGCACGGCTTTCTTTGCTGCAAGGAAACAAAATCAAACCAACCTGCCACAACCTTGGCACTCAACACCTGAAACTTTGCTGCTCAGGACTTCAGGATGTAGAAACCTGGACCCCCAAACACAGCAGGCAATGGGGAGGTGGTGGTCCTGGGGAGGGTACTGTGACACCGCTGTCCTGAGCCCCCATGGTGTGACTGTGCAGGTGCACACACACAAAAACAGGTGGATGCACACACACACACACACACATAGGTGCACCTACACATACCCATGTGCACACATAGACACAGATACACACATACACATAGGTACATGCACTTACACAAACACACACGTAGACATACTCCCGTGATGCATACACTCACACTGGTGCACACACACACACATGCATACATGAGGACACACACGCAGAGGTATGCACATGGACACAAACACCCTCAAGGACACACAGACACAGACGCACATGGGTGCAGAGTCCAAGACACCTATGCACACACGCATGCATATACCAAAGCTGACAGGCTGTGGCTCCCTTTGGGGGCAACTGTTGAAGGAAAGGTAACAGGGTTATCATCAGGACAGTGACTGTAAATGCAGGGACACGTGCCTTGTTCGACTACATGCAAACAGTGAAACTGTTTTTTTATTATGGTGGTACGTTATAAAGCAACTGTCTTAATTTCTACAAAGGTTTTATAGCTGACCTGTGAGCATTTTTTGTCAACCAGGCAGTTGAATAACGACAGATTTTTAAAAAATCCTTTGATATTTACCTGAAATGAAAGTTTCATTTTTTTTTCAGTTGCATCCGTTTTAAAAATTCATGTCATTTTCAATGAGTATTCTGTGATTCCCAAAAATGTAAGAATGCAATATTTAAATATTTTTAGTATCTCTTCCTTTCCATCAAAAAAAGAAAGAAATGTAAATTCAACTGACTTGCAGGTGCTTTTTATCCATCTGACTCTGCATCCTCTTTCACATTTTCCACATTACATGCCCCAGGGAAGGTCCTTCTTTAGACAATGGCCAGTAGTAGAGACTAGGATTATTTTTATTTCAGCTGTTTTCAAGTGAAAGCATAAATAATACAAGTGCAGAAAAATTACAAACTCTTTGTTTTCTTTCTCAAAACTGTATTTCTATTAAGGAAGGTGTGATTAACATATGAACCTAATGCACATAGCTTCCATGCTTGCAGAGGTATTATCATTTGCTTTTGATACACAATAGGCTGAACGTGCCATGATAATTCCACAACATTAGTTAGCATTTATTATGCAATTGAACAGTTATTGTATAGAAAGCAGAAATTAACTGTTAGCATACTACATAAAACCATCACTTGTGTTTGAAAAATCTGTCCTTGGTTGATGTATAAAAAGATGCATGCCGCAGGTAATTTAATCCTCCACTACACTTTTTCTGTATATAATTGAAAACTTCTCTGGAACTTCACTGTTTCTTGTTCTGGTATAACTGGAACCTCAGAAACAAGCTTCTGGTTGTGTTTGTATCTCGGGAGAAAAAGATTTAAAAAAGCTAGAGATAACTGTTAAAATAGTTACAGTGTTACTGTTTAAAGCAGAGTGAGAAGAATACAGGAATAGGTACACTAGGAACATGTATTTTAAAGCACTCATTTCTGTGTAATTTCAGTGCATATATCCCTTCCCTGTCTCACACTGTTGAAGAGTGAAGATGCTTAAATCACCAAAAGAAGTCACTGAATGTTAAGTAGCACTCTTTCTGAATGAGTAATGCTTAATGAAATTACAGAATACTAAAGACTTGCTGTTATCCCTGTGCAATTATCCATTTCTCTGTTCTAGTAGGATGGTCTATGTTACAGAAACAGAAGGAAAAATTGGGAAAATTTACTGGTTTGAAAATAATGCTAACAAAGTGCCTGGAAAGAAGGCTGCTTTTGGAGGAGAAACCAGAAATAATAAATAAAAAGAGCAAGCAGGGAACTCAGTGAGAAATTCAGAACCTTTTATTGCCTTTTAGTCAGGCAATAAGACTAATCAAGGCAGGCTAGGCATCCGTAATAGTAGTACAACTGTTTCATACCAGTTGTTTGTGAGTCTGATTGTGAGAATCGTGTGTAAAATCTAGCAAATAAGGGAGGTTTCCTTTGTCTCTGTATTTTATATGTATCCAAAAAATATTAATTGCTGCAGATGTCTATACTGTGTATAGTCTGTTTTTTTTTTACATATATACGGGGGAAGAAGAAAAAAGGTTTCATGTGGGTGTTCCTTGTGAAGTATAAAAAACAATGCTTAAATGATTTGAAGGGGAGGGGCAAAATTTAGCACTCTAATGGACACAGAGCACCTGCAAAGATGAAACTGTTGGAAAGCCTTTTGAAGTATTTTGTTAATATTGGCTAACAGAATGGAACATAGACAGAACAGATAAAATTTATCAATCTTTTAAAACAAATGATTAAAAACTCACAGTAATTTATTAACTACCAAATATTTTCTAGGGAGTTCTTTTAAATATAAAATAGTTTTCCCAGTGAGTTGTATTTCTGTCAATTTTGGTAGAAAGGTTCAAAGAATGTGCAGCAAACTGATACAATCCTTTAAATTCTATTCTTTCCTTTGGCACAAAAGCTATAAGCATTCTCAAGGCAGATCCATGCATGCCTAAAGACGGGAATAGGTTCAAATATGTGTTAAGTTAAGGTGCCATGCAATACATTCTTCAGATACCTCCAATTTAACTATTGGTTTTATCAGCACATCTGTTCTTAAATAGAACTCATCTAGAGAGGTAAGCTTATCACCTAACAAAGAAATTATGACCTCAAATCCTGTTCTTTTTCAATCAGTTACATGTTTGCTTGTCCTGATAACACACTCCCAACATTACTTCACACTGTTCCAGCAGAATATGAACTACTGAGACTTTTTTGTTTTATTTAAAAATAGTAGCAGAAAACATATCATGCTGTTTTTCATTGAGAAAAAAATGAGTGAAAAATGAGCCAGTTTCCTTTTTCTTTTCAGTTGAGTCCTTACCTCTCCTTTCTACACAGGAAAATCAGACGTGCCAGGACTACAAGACCAACGGCTCCAAATATACAGCCAAGCAGAATTACTTGCTTGGCATCTACAAAAGAAGAAAGCAACCACAACAAAATAGTAAGACACTGATATGTTTCTTCATATGAATTAGTTTGAACGTAGTCATTTGAGAGTTTTTTATTTTGTATATGTAGTACTTATATTTTACTACTCTTTGTATTTTAGGAACAAACAGGTAAAGAGTCAGAAATCACATAATTTCCACTTTTGAGGGCTAGAGCAGGTGTCTGTGAAAGTGGTTTTAGAACAAGGATAGTTAGTGGTTTATATGCAGTTTCATGAATCTTCAATGTTAATTTAGAACTCTCTACCCCAACAACTGACAATCGGTTTCTCAGTTTGATTGTTTTAAAAATTGCCCTTTATATTTGCTTCAAGTGATTTCTGATGATAAAATATACGCTTGTCTTAGTATTCTGAAATGAATTATCAAGAACATGAATTTGTTTTGCTGTTCAAGTGAAATTTGCTTTTCATTATATGACAGGCAATTTCAAAAAAAATATTGTGCAAAGAGTAGTCCTTTGTCTCTGAGACACTGTGGTAGCCTAAGATGAACTAGGTTGAAGGCTCTGCCCTATTTGTGAACATGTTAATAGCACTATGTGCATCTATCAGAGAGTATGTAGTCTGGAGATACATGAGCAATGGTATATCTGAGCTCTAACATGTCTTTTCTTGCTTCTCCATTGACTTGTCATGTCTGCAGGAAGGACTGCCCAAGCTGCAGCCTAGCACACAGTGATAACAGAGTGATGTAATTGACACTTCTGTAACCCTTGAACAGGTAACTTGCGTATACTGAAGTTTAAGGAGAGAAGTGTGATAGATAATCAGGCATTAATGCTTCATCCAGTAACTTCTGTACCAGGCTAAATAACTTACACTTGATTCAAACACCACCGTGCAGACAGGTCTGTATGCACCTGTCAAGAAACAAGAACCTGCCATTGGTCTTGGTAGTTTGGTCCAGTGGTGAACTGTCTGTATTGTGAAAACATTGTATTTCACTACTGTGAAAACTTCGTATTTCACTTCTAATCTCAAGTAATATGTCTTCATTGTTACATTTTGCACTCATTCTCCTAGAAACCATACATAAATTTCTGAGTAAATCCACCTGATATTTCTCATATGAAATAAAGGGCGAGTACTAATGATATCTCTGCCAACTTCCAAAAAAAAGAATGGTATTTACACAGAACCTAACCCTGACAAATTAGACCTCGAAGTGATGACAGGATGGAAAAGTGATGAAAGGAAAGTGTGCTTAACAATGCCACATCATTGTCTATCATGAACGTATCATATATGCATATTGCAGACATTTTACATCTTTTATTTTACATTTTACTTCTGATTCTCCTTGTTGCTTTTTCTGGATGGCTTCTTACTCTCCTGCTATGCAATGTTCTGTGAAGAGAGGTTGCTGTGGTAGTGGCAAGCCTTGCAGCAGAATTGTAATTAGAAGCATAGCAAAATAATTATTAGCAGAGTATTTCCATGGAAACTTTAATTCAAGGAAAAAAAACTCAAAAGCAAAAAAATGCAGGCCTAAAAGTGTAATGTATGTTTGAAATTTCAAATACAAAAATAGAGCTTGCAAAAGAGCTGGTGTTTAATTTTATTTTCTTGCTTCTGCTTCCCTTCCTATACAATTTTCAAAATCCTCATACCTTCAGTTAGGTTTTCCACCTTTTGAAAAACAGAAGTATGTAGCAACTAGAAGATCTGGGTGATTTGCAATAAAAAGAGATTGAATTTGATGTGCTGAAAAACTGCAGCAAGTGTAATAACACTGGAAAGAAGCACTCCTGGAAGTTCAGAATATTAGAAGCCTAGGTCCTATGTTCCTGATGAACATGAAAGAAGTCATTAAAAAAAAAAAAAAAAAAGAAAGAAAGAAGAAAAAAAAAAAGTGTTTTAATAGTTCATGCTGGAAGTAAAAATGTGACCACTAATCATAGTGGCTAGGCCAGTGGTCACCCATTCAGGTGCTCAGAAATTTGGAAGTGTTGTTTATTAATTTTTGCCAGCATTTTTCTGGTATGAAGCAGGCCCTCTGTAACAGAGCTTCGTAAAATGGATGTTGGTGAAACAGCAGCATGTTGCCGTGTGGAGAGGAGAAAAATGAGGAAAGCTGACCTCACTAGCAGCAGGTATATGAAATGTTCTCTGTAATTATGTTGAATTAAAAATCAGAATAAGGCAAACTGTCACTGCATTTCAACTCTGTGCTAGATAGCAGGCTAAAATATAGTAAGCAAAAAGCAAGAACTGGATATGAACACTGTAAAATTACTAGACCATTAAACTCAAGTGAGAGAAACTTCTGTCTATTTTGCCAGTCTTCTGTGGAGAAACTTGGATCCCTCAAAAAAATAACTTTCTCATATGGAGACTGATTTCCAGAAGCATATTTTCTGATGTCAAAGGAGGAATAAGGATGTACAGGAATGCCATTAGCAGGACACAGCAGTTAAAAAAATGAGTGAAGAATCTTATATGCAATTCATACTTTATATTGTCTTGTTTATGATATCCTGCTGCTACAGGCAGCATTGTTACTTCAACTTCCTGAAAAATATATGATTTTTGGCTACCACAAATGAGCTACAATTCCAAATTTCAAGTAGTAAGGAAAGTCTCTGTTAAAATCAAATTAAAATGTTTCATGTCTTCTTTGCCATCTTTCAGGAAAGCACTGGAAACATTCTCCTTTGTTTGCTTAACCATAAAGCTGTGGCACTTCATCATTCTGAATGCAGCTGATTTCTGAGTATCTTCCAATTCTTGCCCTTTGATCTTTCAAGGCTGGCTTTTTGCCCCCTTCTCTTGAGTGTAAATGTTAACATCCAGTTTGCTTATTGAGACCGACTGGCTCATATCCAGTATGCATGTGGTTGATGGCAGCAATGGAAAAATGTTCTAAGTTTTCAGTTTGGCAACATGTTTCACCACTGATCGTTTTCAAGCTCTGGCCTTACTAGATTTTATTCTTCTCAGACTTTTGACGAAAGATCTGTTACTGTTGTGAACTAAGAAGAATAGTAAATTATCTGGTAGAGCTTCTGAATCTCACAGTTTCAATAGTTAACTAAGGTACTCTGTGAGTATCTTTGGCCTATCATATTAGATAAAAATGTAAGAATGCCTCTAGCTTCACGCTTTCCAATATAGCATTACTGCAGAGATTGGCTTCCATGAACGCAGTACGTTGCATATTGATTACTACAACAATAGTTGGTCTAAGATAACACTCCAGAAACCATTCACTCATCTGTTTAAAAGTAAGGAACACTGTCTGCTTTGTACTTGTTCTGTGCAAACATTCAATAATTATTCTTCATGCTGAAGTCTAGTCTACTGCCCAGACTATCTTGCCAAAAACACTGACCAAATGTGTGGAATGGTGTGCCAAATAACTAACTATCAGGCATAGGCCTGCAAGAGCTGATTAAGTGTGTCTGCTGGCCAAGAACTCATCGCCGATGTGTTCTGCATTTTCCACATTTCAGAACGGAGGACCTGCTACCGGGGCTTCCCTGCCTAGCGTTTTGAGAATAATTCAGCCAGCACTAGAAGCACCTCCACAGGCCATGCAGCGTTGCCTCGCCCTGCTGCTTTGAAACGTCTCCACCTTGTGGGCACTTAGATTAGCTATGGGCGATCAGTAAAAGAGCTTTACTTTCTACACAGGTTGCCTGTTAGAAAATATTTTGTGGTTTCCTATAAATCATAGAGTCAGTATAACTGTTATTAAATACAAAAATTCCAGGGTAACTAATAATCTATAGCAGTGATACAAGAGGGGTAATAAATTCTTGTTTTTTATAATGATTTGTATTACCTCATTTCCAATAATTTTGCTGTTATAGAATAATACATTGGATGTTCAAATAGCATACTACTTAAGAACACAAAAAATGCAGTGGTGTTCAGCACCACTGAACAAGTGCAGGATTATTAGGGGGAAGGATGGGTAGAGGTAGAGGTGCTATGTCTGCTCCCTGCCCTCTGTTATCACAGACTGTTGAGTAACGAACGTGTCTTGAATGATGCATTTTAGAATGTATGGCTTTATAAGCCATCCTTTGGATGGGTCAGAATGGATCTGTGTTTGCCCAGTTTCAAAGAATCATAAAATCATTAAGGTTGGAAGAGACCTTTAGAGATCATCTAGTCCAACCCCCCTGCACATGCAGGGTCACCTAGAACATGTTACACAGGATTGTGTCCAAAAAGGTTAAAACTAAACTAGGCATGACAGAGCAAAGAATAAAAATAAATGGTTGGGGACTGTGCATAATTTATTCTTGAAAAATGATACTGATTATGTGGACACTTGAGGATTAAATACTTTATGGTTATCTATGTGTATGTATGTATATGTAGACATGTCTGTTTAGAAAAATGATGAAAGAGCATTCAGGTTATAGGAGAAAAGCACACAAAAATAATGCTGTAAATAAGGGTTGCTTTTCTGTCTTTCGTGTCTGTGTAAGAATTATTAGCGAAGCACTACATTTTCCAACTTTTCTACAAATGAGCTTGAAATTTATTTTAAATCATCTATTCAAGAAGCATATCTACGAGTTCCTTTTCGTCAAACCAAGAGAAAGACATGCAGTATGCCTCGAGTACTCTATTTGCTATTGCAGATGACTGGAGCCCTGATGAGTTTAACTTAAGTACTACTCTTTTTCAGAGCTCAAGGGTCTCACATTGAATTCTTTCACTTCTTAAGTAAAAGAAATAGCTTTTCTCAAAGGCAATACAATATTGCCTTGTTTCTGAGGGTGATTTATGTTGAAATTTGTTACATTTGAAAAGACACAGACCTGTTCTCAGGATGCAGCTGGTTGTTTCCCCGGACCAAACCCCTGTTGCTTGACAGATTCTTTCCTTTGACCCAGTGAGCTCATAGCCCTGATTGCAGATGAAATGGATGGCTGAGCCTGACAGATAGTTTGTTCCTTCCTTTCTTCCATTGGCTGGATGATCCAGCCAGCCACAAGAGATCACTAATAAAAGAGAAATATTTGGTTAAAGTCTTTTGAATTTGGATTAGCAAATCCACATCAAGATGATTCAAATAGCATTTTAGCAGCAACTCAGAAAAAGACAAAGATTTTCAGGCTAACTGAAAGAGATTACTCTGTTATCATCTATCTTAATTTCTTTCAATGGCTTGTGATTTTGCAGAAAACTGAAACAAGTTACCTTTTCAGACACATTTCCAGATTTGCCCTATGGAAAGTTATTGCAGGATTCAGATACAAAACTGGATAATATTATCTTTGTTAGGTAAGTTTGTCTTGAAGCCTTGTTTGTCTTGTTTAGGTTCTGTTTAATATTTCAGATTTCCTGAATCCAGAAATTCCTGTTGTCTGAAAGTGCTAAAATCTTGGTCCTTTGTGTATCAGTCACTCTGTGTATAAGGTAAGCCTGGAACCCAGAAGGTAAGTTGCTAAATTACCCCTAGCAATAGAGCTACCATCACGTTATAAATGGACAAGGGAACTGTAGGCAAGATGAAGAGAATCTGTAGCACACACTGGAATTGTCTCATTTTCGTTCATTTTGCTTGTTTTTTATTTCTGAGGAGGGCAGATGAAAGCACAGAAAATAAAGCTGAGGTTTCTACTCATGACAATGGAGTAAGAGTCCAGATGATACAAAGAAATGTATTCTGTGTTTGTAATCACTGCAGAGTTTTCCTGGTACAAAGATGATTCCTCCCACTAAGAGTGTTTCCCAGCACATGCAATAATAGGTGACAAAAGCTTTTGTTAATAGTCTCAACTACTTAAGATTCCTGTAGAAATGTAGTGGTGGCTGTTTTTTTTAAAATGTCATCTCACCTGACTTTAGATTTTCTACTAGCCACTTGTGATTCTGATGAGATAGTTTTGTTGAATTCCCTACTTGAAGACTTCTGGTTGTCAGGACATCGAATCTGCAGAATGGGTCAGAGTCACAGAGCAAGATCATCTCTTTCACCAAGGGATCAGCAGGGTCTTCATAAGGAAAGAACACTGGCAGAAAAGAAGAGTTGTGCTTTTCCCCAAAAAAGAAATTGTTCAATAAGAACTCTGTGTCATAAGTAAAAAGGGAAGTTCCATTTTCAACAGCCCCTTGAGAGAAAAAGAGAGATTCATGTGTAACTTTGTACTATAATCTGTACACATTCTGATAATAATTCAGCTGCTTATTCATGTAAATATAACTAGTGCTGGAAAAGAGTTGTGCAGCCCTACTTAGTACATCTTCACAGAATTCAGTATTTTTTTTTTCTTTTCACTAGTATCATCTTAGTGAAGCACTAATGTCAGTGTTTGGCTAACCTAGTGCTTGATCAGTTACTTAAAATTAGATCCAAATAATTGCACCGCTATGATTTTACATTACGATGTTTTTTAAGGCCTGCTGGCAAAATGCTGATAAAAATTACCTCAGATGGAGCTACCTAAACCAAATGGTGCAAGCAACATAAATCCTGATCCTATTTGTCCACAATTTATCATTTCTGGTGTGGTCCCGCTCTTTGCTTTTGCTGTACTACACAGGAAATTGGCTGAAGTAGTAGTAGTGAGACTTTTCAGTATGATCTGAAACTCGGTGTATGGGTATGCTTGATACAGTGAGTGGCTGGTGGAGTGTATTTTGCAAGACATTTCTGGCTCATCTGCTTACCTTATGTTAGGAAGAATGCAGACAATTTTATTCTGCAGGCTAGATGTAGTAGCCTACTCATTTTCATTAAATTAAAGCAGACACTCTTTTACCTTTTTCAAAAGGGACAATTATTAAATTGTGACTTAATAGTTGAGTATTAAAATTAACAGCATGGTACTTAATGGAAACATTCCTAATATCCTTGAAATATCCTGGG
Source organism: Nothocercus julius (assembly GCA_013398735.1). Lineage (NCBI taxonomy): Eukaryota > Metazoa > Chordata > Aves > Tinamiformes > Tinamidae > Nothocercus > Nothocercus julius. The sequence goes on along the minus strand of VZSV01000257.1, from coordinate 64,870 downwards.
GACAGCTGTACTTTTGTGACACTTGTTGTGAACCTGCATCCAGCTGGGCACAGGAGTTGGAATCCTGAAAGTGTAAGATGTCAAATATGGATATTAACTGTTGATGAAGCGAAGAGCAGGAGACTACCACTTGACTCTGTCTTCATCCATTTTCGTTAGATATTTCATCCAGTTTTATAAAGAAGGCCACACTTCTCTTCCTCCCTTTTTTCCTCCCCATACAAGGTGCTTAGCATAGATGTAATTTTCTAGTCCATAAATCATAAACAATTTTGAATTCGAAAATAAAATGAAATTATAGGTCAGAGAAAATGCTTACAGTCAGCTCCAAACTCAAACAACTGCTGGGGATTAGCATGAACAGATACGGTTGTTTTGTTCTTGAAGGTATATTCATCCTCTATATTACCATTCATTACCCCAAAGAGACCCTGTGTGTGATTCATAAATTTTTCTGGGAGCAGAACTGTCAGCATTAGAAATCCTCCACTTCCTCTTATTTCCACTCCAGCCCCAGAAGAGAACATCACTGTGATGGTTTGATCAACTGTAGAATGGAGAAAAAGACCTGTAACAGTGAGATGGAGAGGAGAAAATAGATAATCAGTAGTAAACATTTTGCTGTGTCACCTGTTTTAACCATTTTTTCTTAAAGCATTTCCTCCCTTCCTTTCTGGGCTACATTCTGAGAAGCTTTTAAAGGGAGGCTGCCCCTTCACATCAATTTCAGGATGAGAAGAGAATACTGGAAATTCTGGCAGTAGACCATCTCTTCCTAGACATAGTGTAGAAACTTCCAGTTACAACTAGGTTTTTTGAAGTAGTGATGATGAGAAGCAGGAAATTCACAGGATATGATATGCTTACCCGGACTTTTGACTCCTCACTATATCTCTCCATAGTCACAGTGCAGTTCTTGACACCATGCTTGATCTATGGTTGGGGAGATTTGAAGGGGATTACTACCCTGTAACTCTAGTGGCCATACTCCTGTCCACAGTGTAGCAATCAAGCATACAAATGGTATAGCCATAATAGATTTCAAAGGCTAGAGGAATCCATGCACCAGGCTACTATAAAGACAGGGCTAGCAAGGCAGATTGGATACATACTCTGTCCTCAATTTGATTTCTTTCACTGAGGCCTATGCCAGCTGTGCAGTATCCCTAATTATGCCTTGACTTACTGTCTCCATTCATCAACTGGAATCAGCTGAACTCAAAAAAGTTAAAGAATAAAATAACATTAGCTGGGGTATTGCTAGCCCTTTGCTTCATTCATCACATAATTTTCAGAGTGACCTGCAGCCTGTTTTTGAAAAGTACAGTGAAAAGAGAGTTGAAACATATACATCTAGGGATATTACATAGACTACACGGGAACACAAGGTGTGCCTGGAACAAAAGCACAGTAATTAATAGCTTTCAAGGCTGATATTTGTATCTGACCTTTTAAGTCCATCCAACTTTGCTCGGAGAAGTTGACCACCATTTGGTTCAACAGGACCTCCATATTCAAATCCCCTGAGTAGCGTACCTCAATCACATCAGAGTTGTTCTCCTGCATGGCCACTGCAGACAAGCCTGTCACCTGAGCTTCTGATCCTTCCAAAGAAAAAAAACACACACACACACCCCCAAATATCCAGCATCATATAAAGTAAGTACAGGAAGTAATAATCATACAAGGAAAAAAATGATAATTGCTTGAAATAAATAAATATGATTATTTGTATTTGAGAGAATTGTTAAGGATGTAAATCATATATAAACCCACAATTTAGTTCTCCTACCAATTTAATGCATGGAAAGGAGAAATAGAATTAAATAGAATGTTAAATAGAATGTTTGGAAATACTAAATTCTTCAACCCAATGGCAGTGGCAGAAGTATGTTAGAAGAATGGTTTATCGTCTATGTGCATGGCCTAGTAAAACCCATGGTCTCACATAAAGCATGCCAAATAGAGGAAACTGAGAGAACAAAACAGCAGACCAGATTAGGGATGAACAAGAACTAAGCAGCTGATCTCAGGGTATAATACAGTGCCAATATGGTAAACTCGAGACTGGACTGCTCATTGACTACTATCACTTCTCCCATGGACACAGCAAAATGTATTGAGAGCTTAGTATTTCCCTGATAATCTCTATCCCAATCAGCGTGGTATTCAATATGAGGATTCATGTCTACTTGGATGCTATTAGATGATTTTTAATCTATCCTAACAATTTTACCATAAATACCAAATTATTAAATGGCATCCCAGATGCCAGCTAGAATATTCCTTCTTGAACACAGGCTGTTCTTTTATGCTCCATGGGCACTAGATATGGGAAAAGCATAAGGTATCTGATATAAGTCTTTTCAGGTTCTAATGAATTCATTTCAGGTTGTAATGTAAACCTTTCTCCCCTCATTTTTAAGTGTGGTTATATGATCAACTCCATCTTACAAGCTGGTTTGCATTTGGCCCAGTCAGATGATGAAGGCTGCAGGTGCCTGCAGGTTTTGTGCCCAAGGCTTTGTTCTACAAAGAAGCCAAAAAATAAAAAACAAACAAACAAAACCAAACAAAAAAAACAGGACAACCAGACTCAGTTGAACAAAGGCAATCCCCTCAGCCATCTTCATGTCAGACATTCAGCTTTTTTTTACTAGTTTGGTGTATTCAGAAAGAATTTTTCTGCGTTCAGAAAATCCTTACAGATGGGGATGAGGGTAGAGAGAGATGACAGATGTTTTCATGAGTTCTCAAAGGCAACATATATCCTTAAACTTTCATTATTCAAGCCCAACAAAACTAACAAACGACCTTTGATTGGAAAGTTATTTTTTCCCTGAACATCCTGACTGCCTTTTGATTAGCTTAAAAATGCTGATTTTTCACAACTGGCCAACTTGCCTGAGAGATATTCTTTTTTTAAAAACCTTTGGCAATTTCAGTAATAAAAAGGACACTAGCATGCTTTTTCCATCTTTGCAAAATAATGCTTTTTGTAACTGAAGCTCAGGGAAAAAAAACTTGTTTCCATTTATTTTCTTATTCCTCCTTTTTTTGCTGTTACATATTTCTGAAGGCGCTTCTGGACTTTGGTATCCAAAGGCTTATCTTTCTTCCCATGCATATGTATCAGCTGGCCCGAAAAGAGATGTCTGACCCTGTATCTTTTAATTTGATCTTCAGTATTTCTCACAGGTTCTCTTTCATCCAGATCATACAGGAATTATCCATATCTTGCTGCCTGTTTTTATGTTATGCAACATAAAAGACATTCTATTAATATCTAACTTCTGCTGAAGGTCAGTAACCACTCTCTATCAAACTATTACTTATTATTTAATTCCAGAATTATTTATGCTGTCTGACATGTGACTCTTTCAGCTTAACTTTGATGGATTTCCCCAAGCTACACAGGAGTCCTGTAATTACACAAGAACAATCTTGTAAAGATTGAAATTTGTTCTTAACTAGTACTTTGTATTCCTGACTTCATTTCAGATTCTGCAATTTATCCGGGACTCGTCTTTTTACTGTGGTAAATCTCCTTTTGGAGATTTGCAAAGTTTGAATTATAATCAGTTCTCTTGACTACTGTTTTTCTGGGTTCTTATTTTCTGTCTTGAGTCAATAAATACAGAGTTAAACAGATAACACCAGCCGTACTCTACATACCTATGAGGAAATCTGTGCTTCAAAACTATATTTTTAAACATGATGCAAGCAACTCAACACATTTTTGGCCAGTTATCTTACAGTGAATATCTATACTGACTACACAGAAGGGAGAAATGCATATTGTAAATATAAAGTCATGTTCTCGCTGATAAGAACTTCATTCCGAAATGTTCTTTCTGAGAATGGAAGAAGGACTGTGTTAAAGTCCAGAGAGAGAGCACCATAGCTTGGTAACTGGCTAAGGAGGGGAAAAAAGGAAAAGATAGGAGGAATTCTATAAAGAGTAAATCAAGGAGACTCATATGCTGTTATCTGTCAGTACCACTTCCTCCCTTACCAACTTACCATTGGGAAAGCGTGCCTGCTGTGTCCTCCCTTGCACTCTTAGGAATGTCAGATCAGACTCTACAAATGTGTATTCCCCATGGCCTTTGAAGGTGAAGTTCAGACCATCAAATGTGACAAAGTGTGGGTCACCAAAAGCAGATGCTGTTTTAAGTAGTGGAAAGAGAAATGGTAATAACTGAAAAAAGCAACGCATTATACTTCCTAGGTTCACCAGAAAACAAACAAACAAAAAATCAACAAAAATCAAACAAACACCTCTGTTATGATCCAAAGAACAGCACTTAGAAAAAGAAAAAAATGAAAGGGAGACAAGGAGGAGGCTGACCTGTGCTAAATGTGACATGTACAAGCTTGACAACACTCCCTAAATAGGTGACCATGGGAACAGCTCAAAATGTAATTCCAGTTGTCTTCATATATCAACATTTAGGACAAAAGTTTCAAAGGCTGTCACATGTAGCAGTGCAGGTAGGCAGTCTATTGGAATCCTCACCCGCAGGCTTGATGCCTGATTCCCATGAAGATGGGCTTGGAGGCAGGACTGTTCCAAAAGCAGCTCACCAGGGAGGTTTCAAAGGTTGGAAGGTGTCAGAGAAACAAGATGGGGGAGGGACAGAGAGAGGGACTCATCTCAATAGAACAGAGAGAGAGGCCAGTAATCCGCAGCCCTGAAACCTCTCCAAATTCAGCAGATATCTTTGATTTTCCCAGCTTGAATAACAAGAGGGAAGAAGGTCTTTCTCCTCCAGCTCCCAACTAAAAAAACTGCTGAAATCGTGCCATCTTACCTGGGATATGAACCACAACATGCTTAAATCCATATGACATGTGAACCCCTAACTGATTAGTTGTTAAGTATTTGGGAATGATTGCCTTTCCCAATCTTGCCTGAGGGAGACAGCCCCCTCCACAAATGATATTCATTAGACCAGGGGAAAGAAGGTCATTTTTCCCCACAGTAGTTGGTGCATTCACTTGGGATTTGCAGGCTAAAATGCAAGTTCCCATTATAATTAATTACATCAAACACTTCTGATATAAATCCCAGTAATAAAAGCTTGCCGCTGAGGTGTAGGTCCAAGATGTTTTTTCATACCAGGCAAAGGAGATAGCTAAGTCCAACATTTCATGTTCCAGGAGAGCTCTCTAAGTACTGAGGTAGATCACTTTTTTGAGGTGTTTTTCTACTGTGTCAATTTTAGACACACTCTGAGAAGTGTTTAGCATTAAGATCTTTGTAGAAGGACTGGTGGAGTTTGAGGGTTATTTTCTTAGAGGTTTAGGCTTGCACAAAGTTAATGAATATTCTGCTGGCTAGTCACATAGGCAGTTTGATGTATACTTTCCAGAAGAAATCTAAGCATCTTTAGGGCTTTGTGCGAATTGTACGATGGATTTTGTCATATTGAACGATGGATGTAATAGCCTAATTACTTCTGGGAACATTGTGAAAAAACATGCTTCACACCCCTCATCAACTTTTGCTTAAATCTTTGCTTGAGAGGCACATTTTAGCCTTTCTTTCATGTAGAGGAGCTGTCAGAGCCCTGAGTACACTAATTGCCCTTAACTGACTGGTCTCATCTGGGTCTTCTAACTACACACTCATCCCACTGGCCTGGGGATCTGTCTAAGCTCGGGCCTGGGCCTTCAGTCTCTGCCTGTCACAAGTGTACCAGCCTTGCTGTGACACTCGACTCCCTAGCTGCTGCTAGAGAGCAGGCTCCCTGCTGCTAGGCTGCTCCCTAGCCCTTAGGGAGAAGCTGTTGCTTGCTGCGTCCTTACAGGGACTTTCAACAGAGGAATCAGCAAAGAGATGACTATTCACTATTGCTGGTCTTGGGAGAGTCTCAAAGGAGCTAAGAAGAATCGAAAAAAAAGCTGTTAAAATGGGAGACATAAAGGGAAAAACAAACAAACAAAGGGGTTGATGAGAAAATAGTTGAAAATCTTGCAGGAGAGTCAAAAAAGTTTCTACCACTGACAGATCAGCTGAAGCCTTCCATGGAAATTTTTCAGTGGACATCGTATCCTCAGCATTGTCAGTTGAGAATACCACCAAAAGCAAACTTGTATAAAATAGCTGTACTCCCCAATAGAATTCTGAAATCCTTACCAGCTCGAGGTGGGCGGTACTTCCTACAGTCACTGGAGGGCCGATGTTTCATATAGAACTGACAATTATCAGACCACAGGCAGCAGTAATAGAAGCTGATGACATCATAAAGCCAATGCGAAAATCCAGGTATTCGGGGAGGTTTCATGAAAGGCGGTGAACCCCAGTCATGTCCTCGATCAGGTGTGCTGCCTCCTGTGGAGTCTTGCGTGAGGATTTGGGTCCCTGTAGCATCATAGCAACACTGCTGCCCTGCCGCATACTGGGGACTGATTGAGAAATGCAGTGTCACTGTTCATCTCTGAGAAGTCCATTTGTCTTTGGAGTTTGTCTATTCTTTTTTTTTTTTTTCTTTTTTTTTTTTAATGGACGTAGTTAAATATTTTACTTAGCAAACTTTATATGACATCTGGAAATGACACTTTTCAGTTAGATTTCTTTCCATTCTTGTAAGATAGACTATGAGGGAGTAGAAGGGAGGGGGCTATAAGCAAGGCAGTAAGGAATTTCTGCAGGCCTTATAACTACGGAAACATTGCACTGTTTAATACTATTCTTATAGGATGAATGCAAAGACTAATCTGTTCAACTAAAGCAAGCCAATAAAAGAAAGACTTAATTAGGTCTAATCGAATCTCTTTTAGGCATTAGTGCTTCTTTAAGTATACTGAGATTTAGCATGGGGCAATTAGTTGTTTGGCAATTCTAAATCCTTAACATCATCCCAGCAATGAGGGCTAATAAGTGAATAAAAGGGAAATAGTGGTTGCTGTTTGCCTGAGAATTGAGGGTCCAGAGACTTTTGTGACTTCTCTGGTAATGCTATCATCTCAAATGGAACAAATCATAAAAAAAAATCAATTAAAAAAAAAATCTCTTTACCTGGCTTGAATGGCCCTCACACAATGCACAGCCCCAGGGTGGTAAGTACACACACTCCCCTTTTCAATGTCACAGCCATAATCAGTCTGAAAAAGATCAATGCTCACACTCAATAGAGTTCTCACTTTGCCTGTTTTTTTTTTTAATGTCCTCTTTCCTCCCCTTTGTCTCTGAGGCATGTGGATAGTCTAAATGACCTGGATGTATGTCTGATTGCTTCGTATTTTGACCTGCATGCTGTCAGCATGACTTTTCCATCAGATTGATTTGGAAGAGCATCTAAAATATCAAGAGTGAAAATTCAGCGATTGTCCTTTTTACTGTAGAGTTGTGTAGAATGGTATAGGAAAAAATAGTGAATTTAATACTGAAGTGATTGGAATAAGAAGAGATATGTTAGTCTAATCTCAGTATTTTATGGAGTATTATAGCAGACTTTGAAGACTAGATGAGATAAATGGGGAATTCAACTGTAAGCATAGCAAAGATCATGTCAGATAAAGCTTATAGTTTGGTCCCATTAGACAGAAGAAATAGATTTAATCTTTTCTCCTTATGTGTTTTTGTATGTATGACTTAAAATCATAGAATCATAGAATCACAGAATCATAAAGTTGGAAGGGACCTCTAGAGATTATCTAGTCCAAGCTCCCTGCACACACAGGGTCACCTACAGCATGTGGCACAGGACTGCGTCTAAGCGGGTTTTGAACATTTCCAGAGAAGGAGACTCCACTACTTCTCTTGGCAACCTGTTCCAGTGCTCTGTCACCCTCACTGTCAAGAAATTTTTCCTTAAGTTCCTTTGGAACTTTTGGTGTTTCAGGTTGTGGCCATTACCTCTAGTTCTATCAGTGGCCACCACTGAAAAGAGGCTGGCCCCATCCTCTTCACTCCCTTGAGGTATTTATAGACACTGATGAGGTCCCCTCTCATCCTTCTCTTCTTCAGGCTGAACAGGCCCAGCTCTCTCAGTCTTTCTTTTCAAAATGTACATCAGGTTTGAAGCTTCATAACCAGGAAAGGATTGTAACAAGATATATCTAATATGTTTATTTTCAGTATGCATGAATACACTGCCATCATTTGGTATCACAAATAGGAGATAAATTCAGATTATCTGGTCCTTAAGTCCATGTTCTAAGTCTGAAAATGTAAAATAAGTGGCAATTGATTTATTTGTGTGTATAAGTTCCTTTTTAACAGCCAAGCAGAGAAGGCAGAAGGAAGTAAGAGACCAGAAATATGAATGGACCATGGGCTTAAACTCCAGAAAAAAAGAGACAAAAGTACTTGCAGCAAATTATGGTATACCAGGCACAAAGTCTTCTTCTTTTGTTATGGAAATGTGCTAAGATATTGACTATAGACAGACTGTCAACTTGTAGGACATGGAAGAAATGATGCTTTCTCCCAGCTCTACAGAGCTCATCGTGCCCTCCCTGAGTGTTTTTAGTCATCTGTTGAATCACTGCCTTAATTTGCTTTTTGAAGATGGTTGCAGCTGGATGTCCTATGCGCACGTTTTTATTCCTACTACCCAAATAAGCTGTATTTGCCTCTGCCATTTAACATGCTATTCGTGCAATTTTAAGTATAATTGTATTTCCATATATTGAATTTTAGAGGGAAGAGGGGTATGTGGGGAGTGGGAAGTACAGCAGTCCCTAAACTCTTACTTGGAACCATAGTAAAACAGTGTTCTATTTACTGACTTACATGGAACCTGCCAGTGTCTGCCCTTGCCTGTGCCAGGGTACAAGGGCAATCTGTAATTTCTTCAAGGAAGTTTGGAAGCTTCTCCTCCTTTCTGTCCCATTCTAGGCATTTAGCAGTTGCCCAAGCACTTGGGTCATTTCTGAAATCTTCCCCAAGATGCCAGGCCAGTGCATGCTCTGAGCTCCAGACTGATGGAACATTGCTAGGGAAGGGGGGAGAAGAAGATAAAGGAGAAAAACAGCAAGACAAAAAGTTTATCAGATGGCTGAGGAAGCATTATTTTAAAGTAATTCTCGGTCTTAACTGCTAACTATAAGGAATCTTACAATCTGAAAACTTTCTTTGACTACAAAGGTCACTTTTTTTTCTGCAAAGAGTTACAGCACTCTGGAATTTTTCTAATTTAAAACATGTCATGATACATGTAAGTATGGAATAATCAGAAATACATTTTAGTATTTGTGCTTCTGGCCTACACTGATCTTTTTAAAGACAGCTTTTCTTTTCATACCTTTTCATATCATGGTTTCATTTAGGCCAGAACAAATAAAACCCTGTGCCCAAGTAATATCAACCTGAATGGCAGTAAGTGCCAAGAAGCCACCATTCCAAGACTACTCTGTCTTCCACCAATGAAAAATATACATAAAAAGAAAAATTTCAAGTGTAGTAAAAAATCTTTCAGAAAGAGTAATGGTCATCCTCCTATGTTTGGCATCTCCAAACTGGTAAGATTAATACGTCTGTTAGGTGAAATTAACATATTTGCAGGTACTATACCAGGAACTGTAGACGTTCCGAAAAATAATGAAAACAAATGCCTCCAAACTTAGTATGTATGGAGCACTAAGAGCTAAATCACCAAGAATAAGGCAGAATTACATAATGAATCAAAAGAAGCAGGTATAGAATTTGTAGGTCTGCAAATACTTGCATACAAAACCAAAGAAAGCAAAATGCAAAGAAGGACCTGTGGTTAGCACAAAGAAAAATTCTGTAACTCAGGCCTGTATCACAGTTGTGATAAATTAGCATGTCCTAATTTCCTGAGAAAAAAAGCAAAATATATCACATTAAGTAATCAAGTCACTATCTCAGATGACTAAACAGTGCAGGTGAAACTGATGTGGCACAATAGAAATAAAAAAGGCTTGTCAAGTTCTACCTACCAACATGGACAAGGAAGGAAGAAGTCTAAGCTGCAACAGACCTTTTCAAACATATAGTTTTAACTTGGCTATGTTTGCAAGAATGATCATGATGCCATTTCAAAAACAACAACAAGCAGACTATTACAGAAATGCATGTATAAGCTAAGTTTTCCAGTAACGCAAAGAAAACAAATCGTTGCTGTTAATAAAAAAAAAAAAAAAAAAAATCAGAAACAGGTGACACTAAGCCTGAGAGCGATTACTCTTACTAGGAAGAAGAAACTCAAGAAAACATGCCTGGAGCAGCCAATGCACTCTGGTATCTCCCATTAGATATCTTCAATACCATGTTTACAACTAATTTTTATCTTGTGCTAATTCATGTAGATAGTTGCATGTTTTACTTTAAATATGGTCCATGCCCAAAATGTAAGTGGCATAGTTTTTGAAGAGCATATGCTATTTTTTTCTTAGCAAAATAGAACTTGAGACATGGTTTTAAACATCGAAGGAGACGGCAGTTTTAATATAAGAAGCAATAATAAGGTATTTGTGATACATGAATGTCAGGAAGTACTTACCTCTGCCCATCAGAATAGTTGCTGGGTGTAATTCTCAAGATTCCAAAGTCCCAAGTACTGTAATTTCCTTTAACAGGTACAGGTGTGAAAGAAAATGTCCCAGTATTAGGTGCTTCTCTTGCCAAAGTATAGAGATATTTCCATATGGCTAGCCAGTTGTCTGAGTAACTCTCACCTGTCACATAAAGGAAGAAAATCCTTTGGGATGCTGGAAGTTACCTACATTATGGCACTCATCTTTCTCCACTCATATGGGAATGAAGAGGAAAAAACATTATAGTCACAAGCTATTTATATTTGCATATCTTTTCCTTGAGCTTCAATGAAAATGCACAGAGCTCTGCACAAAAGTTACACAACATGATGACTGCTTATGTGCAGATACAGGTAAAATGTCACTTTACCTATTTCCTCATATCCCCAGACTTCTATATTGATATGGGTTGCTGGAAGCACCTCGTGTTTCCAGGTGAGGGATAAGTTTCCTTCAGTGTTGGGAGTGCCATAATATTCCCATTTTGTTGCATTTACCAGCACAGACTTTTCTTCATCTGAAACTTTGCTGTGATGTACTGTGTTAAAAAACAGAAAAGAAGAATTAATGACATCTTTACTTTGCATGGCTCTAAAAAGGTGCCACAATAGCACAAGATTTAGTAGTATTTCTCCTGTGTATTTTTCCTAATAGGTTGCATGATGTAACAACAGTAAAATGAAGCTGAGAGAATGCAGAACCTTGTATAATGTGCGTAGTCATTAGATTTCAACACCAGGATGCAGCTATTTTCTGATAGAAGTAGCTGCTAAAAGGGCACTGTTTTAGGCAGTGTTACTTTTGACCAGGATTTTTTATGACTTAATGCTATTGGTGCTAAGTAGCTACAGAACTAGATTGTCATGAAAGGTCATCTCTCAAAACAAAAATAACCATGAGGGGAGCAAGAATGAATTTTCTGAGGTCAAAGAGCCCTTTTAGGAATAAGAGAAGTGATTAAAAGAGAATGTTTACATAATGTGTCCATAGAGCAAGTATACAAAAACAAGAGGGGTACTGTAAATTTAATTAACCTGATAACCAGGATCCAGAGTATGGAAATGTCAGCCCATCATCTGCAGAAACTTCAAATGGGACAAAACCAGTCTCATACAGCAATGGTGAGATGCAATGGGCTTTTCCATCCTTAGCAACATAGCCACTGGTTTCAATTTTCTGCTTGAACCTGTTAACATCAAAAACATTTTTCAGTGTGCTACTGAAAGAAAAAACATTCTGTACAGCAGTGTGGATTCTGCTGTGCACTGAACAAATACACAGCAAGCTGTAAATGTTAGATTTGCTATTTAATTACTGGGGGAAGGGAGTGTGCTAAATTAGTAACAACAAAAGAGAGAGCAGTAAGACAAAAATGATGGTAATGTTATAGGATTACAGGGTGCCTAACAGAGTGATACGTAGGTATCACAGGTAGATTTGTTTTTTTTTTTGTTTGGTTGTTTGGTTTGTTTTTTTGCTAGTAAAATCTATTAATGCAATGAAGGTTATTTAACAACCAAAGGTTAACTGAGAACTCATTACTTCTAATTTGACCATCTGCTTGCAATTAGGATTCTTGTCCAGTATTCTAAAGAATACTCTAAAGAATAATCCTACCTACATGAATAGATGTATGGTGACTATATTGCTACTCCAATAGCTGTAGGAAGTGCTGTAGGAAGTTTGAGGTCTGTTTGAGGAAGTTTCTTTTGGCTATGATAAAGCAACTGTGCAGGTAATTCACAGTACAGTTATATTTTACAGAATCAATTACTGTTATTTTCCAAAAGTTCATGGTAAAAACAGTTTTTCTGATGTAGGACTTAAATAATTTCGAGTGCTGCTATCCAGATAGTAAAGATTCAAAAATCATACTTAGAGCCCGTGGTGGAAAAAAGGTCAGGACATTGGCACCAGAAGAAAAAAATGCAGGATACCTTACATATCATGTGCATAAGGTTTATGGAATGACATATACTTAGGATCTTAGACTTTGTCTTACAGGCCAAAAATAAGGTGTCTTTGCTGGATTATGGATTTTTTTCTCCTTGCTAAATAGCATGCTAAAAAATATTAACAACCCCGAAAAAGTCCTGAAACAAATCTCTTTTAGAAAAGTCACTATTGTGGTATGTTAAGGGAAGGATTAACAGGGAAATAATTGTATCGTAGAATGACTCAAACCAAAATAAATGCTTCTGTGTAGAAATGCATAAAAGATGTATTCTTGAGGTTGAGGGTTAGCAGAGTCTTTGCATATCTGTAGAGTTAGAAGAATTCTGACAACTTTATAAAGTACACTTTCATTCCTGCACAGACAAATCTTGTTTTGTGGTGATTATGTACTATTGGAAATTCTCAGTGAGACTGTCTCTGCTTGTCACAGGAATATTAAAGCATGGCCCACCTGCATTTCAGCCTAGAAGAGGTATTAAAAACTGTATTTTCAATCTCAAAGTCTTTGCCTCCCATCAGGGATCCCGAGTGTGGAGAAATATGAAGGCAAAATTCCTTATAATCAAGACAGCAAGTCCTCAGGGATTGGCATGTCACCTGGCAAGAACAGGTACTGAGTAGCTCCCCACACCGATGTGAGCAAGAATCTGGAGTTCCTTGTTGGAAAAAAAATAAAAATAAAAATAAAAGTAAGAGAAGAAAACATCTTAGGAATATTACTAAGCTCCTGTAGATGGTTTCTATAACAGAAAAAAAAAAGTCTGAAGAACTACTGTAAATAAGGGAAGTATAGTGTTTACGTTAGATGGACACTATATTGGGAATGTATATATAGAGAGAGAGGGTGCAATCTCCTGTGTATTAAAATGGCTCTGTTTTGAATAAATACATTTATTTACCTCCTGACTGATACATAATTGTGTGTGACACAACACAATTGTTTTTTTTACATCTAATAGGAGAATCATCAATCTTCAGGGCAGACCTTTGGTGAACATCATTACTGATATGTAATAGTTAAGAGTAGTTATGCAGCAAATCAAAATGAGATCCCATTGCTGTCAAGACTGCACAGGATTCATTTTGACTGGGAGGCTTGAACTCTTGGGTGAATGGAAAGTTAACATTAATTGATGCAGTGTCTTCCAAAAATGGATTACAAAAAGCTACTAAGATGTATTTTTGTTGTGTATTTTGTCTGAGTCTAAATTTAAAAATGTAACTGTTAAGGGGTACAGACAGAGATGCCCTGGCCTGAGGTTAAGCCATCTGAACAGAACATAAAAAACCGCTGTGACATAAAAACTGGATGTGACATAAAAAACTGCTGAACACAATAAAGACAGTGAGAAGCTAATATAAGTTACAGACAGCACTGTGAGGAATGGCTGGATTTCACTGATAGTTAAGGAGAAATTAAATGAGATGGCCAAGTTTCACACATAATTGGAATGCAGTATGGGGGACCTTTTGGAGAGCGGAATCTTGCAAGGCCAACACTGTTGGAGTAACCATATCAATACCATGTAAGGCTTAGGTGATCTAGGTAATAATAGCAGGAATATCAAATTTAGATTAGATGTGGCAAAACTGGGACCAATGAGGAAAAAGTAAATAGGGAAGGGTTATTTATTTAGGAGGTGACAAGGGAAGAGAAATGGAGGGGTTAAAGTAGCTGACGAAGAACAAGTATAAAAAGAAATAGAGAGAAGAGACAGTAAAAAGAGCTAGTCACATGTAAAAAGACTGCTGGTTGATATGCTAGTCTGACTGAGTCCTGCACTTGATCACCATAACCTCTTTTTAAATCCTGTTCCTATCTTCTGTGATTGTGGTCTCCGTTCTTTGTGTACATGTGTAATCTACTAGCAAACTTCAAGCTGGACTAGTTAGCAAGTAGGAAGAGATTCATATCTGGAAAGACCTAAGGTCTCAGTTCTTGACTGGCTAGGGGATTTGGGATTTGTATGTGGCTATCTGACAGATTTACTGCTCAGGCTAGTAGGCAAGGATCTGTGAATCTGGAGGGAGAGGGTATATATGTAAATATACATTTGCTAGTGACTTTCCATCCTGATCAGCTGGAGAGGAGAAACAGAACTGGACTGCATTTATGAAAGAGCTGTCTGTGTTTATGTGAGTGCCAGCAAGGACACTGTGTTAGTCTGTCTCTGGCAATGTTAGCGTGATTTTTATGGTATGTCTATCTCCCTCTTTGGAAAAGGATCTCTGCCTTAGTGCAAGCTGGATCAACAATAGCAGCCACATCTAAGGGACTGAGATAGGAGGAACCTCCTGAATCTGAGGGTTCACCAGATCTAGTTTATCAGAAAGGAGAAATCTATTGGGCCCCAAAGCCATCTGGGTTCAGTTACTTCTTAAAGGTCATTAACAATGCATAAATGAGACTAGGAGACAAAAAAAAAAAAAAAGATGTTTTTGGTTTATGGTCACGCTGATGGGGCTAAAAGAGCATTGCTTCCCGTCTAGACTTGTCCGCTTCTGTCCAAAAGAGGAGAAAATATTTGAGCTTTGTTGTGTTGGGAGAGGGGGCATATAGGGTTTTCTTGGTGGAGTGTAGAGAGCAGGAAAGGGAAGAACTAGTAAAATATTCCTCTCTGCTGGCCTAGCTCCTTTATGCTGGGACAGGAGTGCAGGGCAGGAAGAAACAGGAGTGGTAGTGGATTAAAAATAAAGGTCAGTCTTTCTGTGATGGAGTTAGTAATGCCTGTTCAACATGGGGAGCTAAAGAGTTGGTCCAGGTCCTCACAGTTACGATATTTTCCAAATTATCTCTTTACTTACAAAAGAGATCCACTTTGCTACTGGAAGTGGACAGGAGGAAGGGATTGAAAATTACAAGGCATGAATAAAAGTTTTGCTTTAGCTTGTACAAATGGCATCAGTAATTGATTACTGAAGCGTGCATTCTGATGTTCAGAAGTGAAAAAGGGTTGTAGTTTAAAGCAGAAAAGTTATAGAAAGCCACTTACCTGCATTCCAAAGAGCAGCAAGGCAGATGGGAATGAAGAAATAGAAACCAATGTCTAAGAATTTCATGACTTGTCCAGATGATCCAAGACAGGTGCTTATAATTGACTTTGTGCCTGATAGAGAAAAACCTTTTATAGAAACACATGCCCAGAAATGATTAACATCCTCAATGTTCAAAGGTTTGTTTTAAGTTACTGAGGCAAACCAAAGGAGAGGCTCCTTTTTGGAGTTCGTCTCTGATTTAAAAAAAGTGCAAACAGGAAAAAACAAAAACAAAAAACAAAACAAAACAAAAAACCTAGTCAGTGCAACTACTATATATCACTTTACTAGGTTGTTTTTTTCTTTTTCTGAAAAGTAAGGAAGGATATGTTGTTTTTACAAGCATTTTTGCTCCAGAGTTCAGGACCTTGGTGTCAGTGGTTTAATTTGGAGAGAATGACAATGGCAATAGATAACAGGAGCCATAAAGAATAGATGCTGACAGTACAGTTTTGTTGAGGAAATACTGAGACATTGAAAAAGCACATGTTTACTGCATTAAGTGTGCCCGGAGAGGCTTGCAAATGAGAGAAGTAAAAACATTCTTAAAAAGCTATAATTGAAAATGGCAGTATGTGAAGGATGACTGTGGTCACTGGTGCCCTGTCTTGTCCGAAAAGAGATACTAGCCACGCAACCGAGTGCACGTGCACTGCTCTCCTCCGCTCGCGACTGTCCTTGGCTGTGGACACGGCAGCGCTGCAGCCACGGCCGCCCTCGGCAGCAGCCCCGGTGCGGGGCTCGAGCGCCAGGCCCTGCTGCGCCTGCGCTTCACTCGCGGGCGGCGCCTGCGCGGCGAGGGGAGCAGCGGGGGGGGCGCTGGGGACGGAGGTTTTGCGCAGCGGCAGCAATGGTGACGGGTGACGGTGACGGGTAGTGAAGGGGAGGATGTGAGGCTCCGGTGAGGTGAGCGCGTCCCTTGAGGTGGCCCCAGGCGGACGCCGGGCTGCGTCCTGCCTCCTGGGGCCGTCGCTGCGCGGAGGCGGCGGTGCGGGGCAAGCGCCGGCGGGACGAGAGCAGCGCGGGCCGGGCCGTGCGCTCGGCCCTGCGGCCGCAGCCTGGAAGAGAGAGAGGCGGGCGGCCCCGAGCAGGGCTGAGGGGCGGCGCCCGCGAGAGGCCGCTCCTGTGGCGGCAGCAGGGCCGGGATGGCTGATGAATCCCGCGGAGGGTTAAAAGTGCTGGGCCAAACAGGCTAAAAGTCAGTTTGAGACAGGTATGATTAAGGCTGCCCCAAGGCATTTGCTAGAGATCCTGGTGGCTGCAGTGAGGAGGTGTGTAGAAGAAAGATGCTCCCAGACACCCAGAGGCCTTCCCAACCCCAGGGGCAGATGGTGGGCAGCAGCCAAGCTGGGCAGCAACTGCTTGAAACCCCCGAGCCTTGCCGAGTCCCTGTAAAACTGCCCCAAACAATGGGCTTCCCCAGTGCGATATGTGCCAATGGGTCCCCTCTGCTGTGGTGGGAGACAGGTGGCTCCTCCTGCACGGTCACAGCAAACTGTGGCATCCCTGCACACTCAATACACATCTGAGATGGCATCCCTGTCCTGAGAACCCTGCAGCTCCCCACCCTTTCTGGCACCAGCTCAGCCAAAGCAGCTAAACTACCAGGAAATCCTGCCATAACACGCCTACAGACCTCAAAATGCCCCCAAACCCTGCCAGAAGGCTGTCACTCACTCCAGACCTTCCCCTAAACTCTGTTCCAAAGCCCTAGGCAAACCTAAAACTGTTCCTGGGTCCAATCTCCACAGCAGTGAAGTGTTCTAATAAATACAGAGGGGTGGTCTATGTCGCTCCCTTGACTCAATCCTACTTTAGAGAAAAGGGAATTTACAGCATTTCCTAGTGATGAATATTGATTGGTGGGCATACAGGTGACAAAGAGATTTTTGTCTTTTTTCTCCTGAGGCGGCTTTGTATGTCACTGTATATGTGCAAGGTGTTGCTGATCTGGGATAACGTACTGTTCACAATGCTTAAGCAGAACACACTGAGAAGCTATGGGAAGCCCCAGATTGGTTATGGGAAGCAGCCTGGATTTAGGTACCTCCTCAGAGCAGGAGAAATTACTGTCTTACTGCAGCCCAAGGACAGTGGGAACTATTAATTACCACCTTTAATTACCAACAGTATTGTGAAAGCAGAAGGGGCTAAAGAGGATGCCTAGCATATTATGAAATTTATGTAAAGTTTAAACAAATAACAATGCTCTCTTAAAATATAAACAGGTACGTCTGAAATAATAGATGAATGTAGCTTTGAGTAATGTGTGGAAAAGCGGTTATGTCAGTCACCCTGAAAGCCTTGGGGAAGCAGTGCAAAAATCTCATCATCAGCCTCATCAGTCTTTTTGGTTTGTTTGGCAGGATAATACAGCAAAGGAGGTCATCCTGAAATGAAGCAGCCTAGGCCTAGAGATCTGGTTGTTCCTGTTGCTCCTGCTGCCTGTGACACCAGCATCTGAGCATAAGAGGAATCTAGAAGCTCTATCAAAAAGGTAACAGAATTGAAGCAGAGACAGGCAGTCTTAAGTGCTATTGTTCTTCCATATAGTTAAAAGACTGAGAAAACTGTCAGATAAGCATGTGTGTATCCGACACATGCTTGGAGAAAGGGTTGCAGAATGGATACTGAACTGCACAATGCTGAAGCAGAATTAAAGTTTTGTGAAAGAGGGCACAGATAAGTGTTAGGTGATGTGTCTGTCTGTCTAATAGCCTAGCCCTATTCACTGTATGGAATGTTCCCAAACTGTTTACCCTGTAATGCGTGATGCAAAGTGCTATATTAAAACCTTTACTTTCAGGAACAGAAAAGACAAAAAAAAAAAAAAAAAAAAAGGAGGGAGAACACAGTAAAGAGAAAAAAGAACATACACAAATCTAATAGTTTCTTTGAAAAATCTCTTTTTTTCTCTCTCTCTTTTACAGAAATGGAACCAATGATAGCAAATGCTGGCAAGGAAAAAAATTGGACAAGCAATCTTTTGTGGATCTTGCGTATCTTGAGTGGACAGAGGGGCAGAGCATTTTTTGTGCCAAAAAATGTGAGCACAACTTTTCTGAAAGATTTATCTCTAGTGGCTGCTTAGTCTAAATTCCCTTTCACAGCAAGCCTGACTATTGTCAACAGCTTCCAAAATGGGCTTGGGGGAAGTGATGTTTGTGGCTTGCATATTCTCGTTTACCTGTTTGTATGTGTATGAGATCTGCTCTTGTGCTTATAAACAACTTTAGACTCATAGTTTTCTGCAGAGCTTTTCTGCAGAGTGTTAGTCCGGGGTTTTCAGAACATCAGGGAATGACTATCTGCTACCATGAAGAACTATGGTCTACCACCCACGACATTTGTAAGCTGTTACATGTCAAGAGTGACTAGGAGAATCCAAATGCAGTGGGAAGTTTTTCTGTCCAATGCTGACAAGGGGCGTTCGGCTGCAGGAAGGTTGGCAGTGTCCTTAACCAGAGTTGTGAATAATAAGCCACAATTCTTGCATTAGCAAAGGAATGGGAAGTAGCAACTGGTAGCCCAGTCATTGTGGAAATGCTATTGCTAGCAGGGCCACAAGGTCCGTGTGAAGCCTCAGCTGCCTGTTAGGTACTTTATTTTGATCTATTTACCTGGAATAAGGTAATGAGGCCTAAAATCAGAATTTTCATGGCAGGGTGGGTAAGCCCTGGCCCCACCTATCTTCGTCCTGCTTTGCTGCTGAAAGCAACTTGGGACCCCAGGATAAAACCTGTTACAATGCATAGGGTATGCATTTGCCCTACTTAGGGAACCATCATTAAAGCTTTCTTTTTGGGGGAAAAAAAAAAAAAAAAAAAAGGCTCCAAAATGAGAATCTCCTGGTAACTTTGGTGGTTTGGTTCATTTGCAGGATAACATTCTGAGTGACAACAACTTGAAGAGGAACAGCTCAGCCCGTTTTGTTGATTTTGGTGATACTGTTTTAAGGATGCATGCAAGTACAGAAGGGGTCTGGGAGGGTTTTCATACAAGAGAGGAAAGCAAGAAAGTTTGGAGAGTGTGGAAAAACTAGGTGCCATGTGTACTAAAGTTGCTGAGGGCTGAGAGAATTTGGGGTTAATCACCTGAAAGACGCTAATGCACAGGGAGTAGTAACATACCATGACTGAAAATGAAGTTCCTCCCCAGCCTGTGCATGCACTCTCACCCTTGCAGATGCAGACACCCTGAACCTGGCTTCTGCTGTTTGTATTTTATAGCTGCCCATAAATAAATCTGCTCCTTACAGAGCAAGGCTGCATGCAGGTGCGGTCCTCCCAGTCCCATTGTTGTAAAGCTGCATTTAATAGAATGCAGTATGTTGAAGTGTTGTGCTGTGGGAAGCTTTTCTGGATGTCACAGATTCACCTGGGCTTTTCTGAGGTGTTATAAGCTCTGTGTGCGTGTGTGAGTGTGTGTGCGTATTCTCCATTTCATGCTTTGTATGTTGGTGATTTGCTGGTCACAGCAGCCAATAATAGGAGGGGCATGTCTCCCTAAGGAGGGAAGTGTGGAGTTTCTCCTCTTTGGAGAGTGAGATAACTTAAATTGGGTCCATTTCTTGTTTTTATTCTCTGTTTACATTTGATACTTTCTTTCTAACATCAGCTCGGAAAATCTTTAAAAAAAGTGGTGCTTCTTTCCCTTTTCATGTATGAGTATATAGTAATAAAATAGAACAAAACCCATCAAGAACAAGCCAAAGCAAAACAGCTAACAGTATCCACAGTCTTGGAATGGATTATTTCTATGCCATTCTGGGGAGATAAAAAAAACAATTACTAATTAAGACTGACTTAGTGATTCCTGCTAGAACATTTATTTTTCTTGACTTTAAGGGTCCAATTTCTAGCATACTTCCTTTTCTTTATAATTATATATATGTATAATTATAATTATATATAAACTTATCTATTATTCTTAATTAGTACTTTGGTATTTCTCCATTTGTGCACATTATTGATCAATTCCATCAATTTTTTAAAAGAAATGGACAGATATAATAATTTAAATAAGAATTACTACATGAAGGTACGGATTTTTATCCTCTTTTTCTTTGTTACTTTTAAAAGAAATGCTGGGTGTAATGTATAAGTAAAATATTTACACTGTGGCATTAACTTAAGCCAAACAGGCTGAATGTCAGTTTGAGCCAGGTACAATTAGTGCTGCCCCAAGGTGTTTTCTTGAGCTTGTGGCTTGGTTAGCGAGGAGGTGGGGAGAAGAAGGATGCTCCCGGGCACCTGAAGGCCTTCCCTATCCTAGGGGCAGATGGTGGGCAGCATCCAAGCTGGGTACTGACTGATTGAAACAGCCCTGGGCCTCACTGAGTGGCCAAGTGCCTGAGCAAACCTGACTGTCTGGGAGGGCTGCTGTGATGAAGTGGAGCCAGAGGGTGAGTGAAGCACCATAGAGGGTCAGTCATAACTTTGGGAATAACAACGGACCTGGAACTAGGGAGTGGCTCTAGAAAAGCTGTGAAAGTGCCTGGCCTCTCAGTATGTGTTTTGGCCTCATTGCAGGTGCTGAAGCGCAGTCTGGCAGTCAATGGAGTGTTGTCACAGACAGGAGCTCTGTGAAGATCTGCAGCTTGTCAGGGAGGGTGAGCTCTGACTTGCAGTGTGGACACAGCTAAGTCCTGGGGCTGCATTGTCTGTGAGCAGGGTTGGGAGGTGGAAGGCAGTTGTTCCCCATATGTGGTTACTGGTATGTGAATGTTTACCTATGGTGCTGAGAGGACCAACAATTTTATTGGTCTGTAATGGAGATGAATGCAAGTTTACTGCATTGTTACAGAGGTGAAACCAATAATAGCAGTCATGATCCCAGCATTCAGCTCTGTGCATTGACCTGAAGTCTGCGTTTCATGAGAATGGCACTGTGATGCGTGAGCTGAGAGCTGTGAAAGTGTCCTGCACTCTGGACCTCGACCAACCTGAGATTTCACTGAGAGTGGTGGTTTATGCTTAGGATTAAGAGAGAAAGGGCTCTAGACAGTGGTAGGGCAGAAGTGCAAATGGGCAAGGTCAAGTGTTTTGCTCTCAACTCACTGCAGAATCCGGTCCCTGAAGGAGAATGCAGAGGAGGTAGGCTGACAACTACTCGGGTCGCCTGATGCATCAAGGGCAGCAATGGCAGCAGCAGCAGCAGCTGACCCTTCCCCATCTGACAGCTTAATGCTGATGCGGTCATGACTCTTTGGGTGTCACCGATAAGGAGAAGGATGCTGGCATGGGACTCCAAGGCAGAGTCTTTTTCCTGTTTTGTTTCTGCACTGTGAAGCAATACGAGTTGCTTCATTCTTTTGTCTGTAGTTCCTGCCGTGGCTTTGGGTCAAGATGATGCCCAGGGCAGGAGGTTACATGCTCTGGCAGGGGCCGAAAGCTGGTCCCTGAGTGCCTACGGTTCCCGAGGACCTCAGTGCTGTTTTAAGGGCTGTGGGATCCCTTGTGTTTGCTTGGACCCCAGGGACTCTTGGGGGTGATTCCTATCATGCTGGGGGCAGCCAGGACCCCTGCAGAGTTGAGTAAGGTCTGTGGAAGCGGTCTCAGATTTGCTCTCCATGCTCCACAGCGGTGCTTGTGTATCTGGAGGCGTCAGCTGTATTCAGCGCTGGCTTGCGCCTTTTGAGCCCTTTGGTGAGCATCGAGATATTTCCTTTGAATTTTTGGTTTGCTCTAGAGCCCTGTGTTTGCCCTCCGCTGCCCTGCGGACCCCTCAATTCCCACTTTGGGTCTTGCTGTGCCCCGGGGCCCTGTGTTTGCTTTGCAGCACACCACAAAGCTTTGTGTTTCTTGTTGCTCAATGTTGCTGTTTGAAGGGGGGTCAAATTTGGGAAGACATGAGCCCCCTTGGGTTCCAGCCAATCCTCAGAGATGAGAGGGACTGGGGGCGGCTGGTTTCATCTCTTAATAGGGATACCAAATACTGTGATAGCTGTAGGGCCTGACCCTGGTTCCACCGGATTCATGAGCAATCTGTCCACTATAGGCCTGACTGCATTCTTTGGCTGTCAGTACAGAAATTTCTGTGCTATACTGTGGAATTCTTAGCCAGCTCTAATGTACAAATGTGCAATAACCAGTCACCAAATGTTATGAGAAGCCCCAGACAAGAGCACACCCAAGGACATAATTTTCACTGCTGTTGCTGGTGCATCATGAGAGAGTACAGACAAAACAGAAAATATCGGTTAAAGAGGAGAACCATCTGAAACTGGGTAATGGGGCCAAAACAGGGCTCCGTGAGCCAAAATGAGATGTATATGGAAGTGAGTTACCATAGTTCATCGAAAGGGCTTCAAAAGACCACCAGGGACCACCAAAAGGACAGAGAGTGTAGACGTGCAAGGGTGGCATATATTGTAATTAGTTCTAGGAAATAGAATGGATATGTATGATCATTCCGGGAAACTTAATGCATATGTAGATAATAGAGATAATGGAGAAATATAAGCTTTCGCTGTTGCAACTTACGGCATGCACATTAGGAGGAGCTATCCCCCATGCATCTGATGCCATAATAAAGAAAATGCCTGCTTGTTAATACTGCACTGGTGTTAAGGGTTTTATTCCTGATTTTCAGTGACAGTTTCTATCAACCCAAGTGGGATGCTGCTTCTTAATCTCAATGGATCTGTGGGATCGCAGGACCTCCAGACAGCACCAAGGGATTCTCAATCCTCGGACTGAAGAGCTCTGAGCAAGACCCTTGGGAAGGTAAAGGCATTCCTTTCTTAATAAGAGAATCCTTAAAAAAAAGCCTGCCCGTAAATCAAGGCAAGAATTTTGCAGGGTCAGGCTTAAGGTACATACCTAAGGGAACGGACAGGTTCGGTCGAAGGGTGAGTTAGATCCCCACCCCAAGGGTGCTTGCCATCAGGTGAAGTGAAAGCTTTGCAGGGAAGGGCTTAAGGGTAGCTGCAGCAAAAGGGTTATGGTTAAGGTCAGGATCCTGTGGGTTAGAGTCCCACCAAAGGGTTAAGGTCAGACAAATACTGCTGGATAACTGTGGTGTCAAAACTTGTAACGGTATCGGGTATGCTCATCTGGATTTTGTATTCGGTGATTGGTTGATTGCGGCATGTTGAAATTCAGAATGGAATTGGGCATTCTCGTATCGGGTATTCTCGTCTAAACTTCGTATTCAGTAATTGTTGTAAGAAAAGGCAGGGGGAGAGTAGAACCAAAATGCTTCAGCAGAATGGATAGTACTTTTTCCTTCATAGGAGGGATTTTAAAAGGATCTCTGGGATATATTCTAAAACATTGAGGAAATGTAGAGCGAGACCCCCTAACTTGAAAACAACTTGTGGAGTATTATAACCATAGGTGGCCACTGTATGCTCTGGAAGATCAAGAAAAGAGGCAAAACAATGGAACTTTAAGATATAACACAATTTTGTAACGTGTTGTTTGGCAGGAGGCAGATAAGTGGATAAGTGGGATGAAATTCTATATGTAGATTTGTTTTTTCCCCTGAGAAATGATTGTGAAACAAGAAAGAAATATAAATTGTTGGAATCTGATTCAAAGATCTTAGAAGGAAATGTGATTTTTGGTATTTGATTTTAATGTGTTAATGATGATGGAGGACAGAAAGAAGGTGTCTCAGCTTTCTTTGGCTTGCAGTACTGAGAAAAATGTTTGAAAGAATGTCTTTTAGTGGATGGCGAGGAAGAGGGTGTGCAATTGTTTGTCTCTCGGGAAAGGGGGGGCATGATGATAAAGGAAGTGAGCTATCAAGTCCAATTGCAGGCAGGACTTGAGCACAGCAGAACACTTCAGGCTCCACTCTGTCAGGCAGTGGGAGCAGAGGGAATGCCTGTATGGGTAAAAGTTCCTTTTTCAACTGCAGATGAATTGGAAGGGGTCAGCTATTTACATGTGCTTCTGAACACTTTTCTTGCACCCAAGGAAAAACGAATGGTATTGGATAAAGCTTGAGAGGAAAATGAGAGATAAAATACTAGGAACGGACTGGAACGTTTTATGCCAGCCAAAGAACGAGATTGAAAACAAAATAAGGGGGTGCGTAGGTTAATAATTAAACAATATCAGCAGTTAATATTATATGGAGTAAAGCGTGGAGTGCCTAGACCTAAAAACGTTATAAAACTCTATCAGTCTGTACAGGGTAAGGCTGAGGATCCTTCTGCATTTTATGAGCAGTTATGTGAGACTGCTTGGAAATGAACGGACTTGAATCCTGAAGATAAAGCTAGCAAGATAACTTTTACTGCATTATTTGTGGGATAATCAGCACCAGATATAAGGAAATGCTTCAGAAAGTGGATGGTATGTTTGGAATGTCACTATCTCAGTTAATAGGGATTGCACATAAGTTACAGAATAACAGAGAAGAAGTAGAGAAAAAGCATAATGCTGCAATCTCGGCAGCTGCATTCACTCAGGTGCAGGCGCTGTCTTGGGGAAGGAGTTTTCTGAGGGGAAGAGGACGGGGGAAAAGAAACAGAACAGTAGTGAAACCATGGGCCAGAATCTCACTAGAGAGACATCCATCTACAATTTGCAGGGAGAAGGGGCACTGGGAAAATGAGTGCCCGAAGAGGCAGTCAGAGAATAGGAAACCCCAGCTGCATCTGTAGAGGAGGCAGATTTGCTTATGATTGGTACAGAGGATTCAGATTGATGAGGACTGGGGATTGAGAAATAGGATACCAAAGCCGAATCCCAAGTTTCAGTCAAGCTGGGGAATTAAGTAATTACATTTTTAGTAGATAGTGGAGCAACGTACTTGGTATTAAATAGTTGTAAAGGACCAGTGAGCAGTGAGTAAATTCTCTATGTCAGTGGTGCCATGGGAAGGCAAGAGGTCAAGCCCTTTTTCAACCAATAAAATGCAAAATTGGGAATCAGATGTTTACACATGAATTTTTATGTATGCCAGAATGTCCCCTGCTGCTCATGGAACTTGATAAATAAATTTGGAGCACAAATAACTTTTAATCAAAACAAGGTTCAAGTACATATACTACTAAATAATACTTGGGAAGCACAGATATATATGTTGCAGGAATTATCAGAGGCAAAAGATGCTGAGGATAAGGAAAAGCAAGTTGAAGCCACCTCCTTGGACATCATGAGTGCAGTGAACCATTTAGTCTGGGCAACTGAGAAATATGGAAAAGCAAAATCAGCAGAACCAGTAAGAGTGGAATTAAAGCCGGGGTAAAGTCGAGAAGATGAAGACAATATCCTGTAAAGTCAGAAGCCTACGTTAGGCTAGAGCTTGCAATTAATGAATTTAAGAGCATGGACTATTGTGAGAATGTCAGTCACAGGAATATCACTTAGTATGAGATCTAAGGGCTGTCAGTGAAATAGTGGTTGATGTATATGCAGTGGTACCTTATACTCTTTTTTAACAGTGATAATCTTGAGTAAAAAATCTCTTTTACACTATTGGATTTAAAAGACGCTTTCTTTTGTATCCCATGGGAAGAACATGGGAAGAAGTCAGAAGCTGTTCGCTTTTGAATGGAGAATCCCCACAACAGGATGCAAAACGCAGCTGTGCTGGACCGTGCTCCCTCAAGGGTTTAAGAATAGCCCTACCCTTTGGTAATGTATTGGCAAAAGAACTGGAACAGTGTCAAAGTAAGAAGCCTAATACTAGCTTGTTACAGTGTACATGATGAACCATTGAACAGGTATACTCCAGGCGTTCAGACTCCCTTACAAAATCCAGACGGGGAGTTATTTACTGATGGAAGCCTTTTTGTGGAAAAAAACAGAAGGCTGCTTATGTGATTGTCAGCCATAGAAGAAGGAATAGAGGCAAAGCCATTGACAGTAAATACATCAGTTCAGCAAGCCGAATTGATTGCTTTAACATAGGCTCTGGAGTTATCAGAAGGAAAGTGGGCCAATAGCTATACTGCCTCAAAATATACCTTTGAGGTAATACATGCACATGGGGCAATTTGGAAGGAAAAGGGAGTTGTTATCTTCTCAAGGGAACTCGATAAAGTACAGTAGAGAAATTAATGCTGCTGCTCGAGGCTGTCAACAAACGTGAAGATATAGCAGTGATGCAAGGCACACCAACCTGGACAAACCAACATAATCAGAGGAAATAGGAAAGCGCATGAAGCTGCAAATAGTCTCATTGTTAATAACCATAGCTGTCCCGGTTCCAGAAAGAACCTTAAAAATCAAAGTCTCAAGTATACAGAAAAAGAGAAGAGATTGGCTGAATTACTGAAATGCCAAAAGACTACTGATGGATGGTGGGTAACCCCATTCAGATAGAGTGTCATGCCTCCACTGATAATGAGGGGGTTGATGGAACGTACCCATAAAAGCACACAAATGGGAACTGAGGCTCTAACTGAAGTGTAGTGAAGAGCTATGCAGTGGGCATCAACGTGATTGCTAAAAAGGTTACACAATGTTGTGATATCTGCACCAGGAATAATCCTGAAATTCAAAGGAAACCTCCTTCTGGGAAGATGAAGAGAGGTGCTACGCTTGGGGATTACTGGCAGGTTGATTTTTAATTGTCATAGATTTAAGTATTGGTAATGGTTGATGCGTTTTCAGGGTGACCTGAAGCCTTCCCAAGTTGCACCAATAAGGCAAGGGAGTTGGTAAAAGTGTTGTTAAAAGGAATTACAGCAAGGTTTGGGGTACCAGAAAGGTTCTCTTCTGATCAGGGACCTCATTTCATTACAAGAATCTTACATGAATTGGGAAACTCTACCAGGTACCTGAACTCCCAGGAGAAATGCATGTAAAAGCTATTGCAGACTTGCAGTTGTACTTAATTTCTTTAGGAAAAACTTTGGTGACACCAAGAAGATGGGAGAGGTCTCTTGACCTTGAGGAGTCTCCTCAGGCAGTGTCCCAACCTGAGGGTTCTCCACTGCACACCCTCTGCTTCCAAGGAGAACCTAGCTCCATCTCTGAAAGCCAAGGATTAATTTTAAACCCTAGTCGAATCTGGATGTGGTCAGCGTGCTTCTCTTTTGTGTGAGTGTTGTGATTAGATAAACACTAGGTGTAAGTGGGTCCCAGTGCAGCCTCTTTGTGGGAAAAGGGCCGTGCCTGTCTCACACCCAGTCCTTGCCAGGGTTGTCCTCTTCTGCTGGGCCAAACAAAGGGGCTGCCAGGTGCACTCATGCCTGACTGCCCCCTTTGTCCCTGTGCCTGAGCCAGGGCTCTGCCTTGTGCTTTCAGCGAGCTGGGGTAGGGGGAGGAGGGGAGGGGCCCTCTGCTGCCCAGGCTGCCCCAGCTGTCCCTGATGGGGCTTGTGACCTTTGTCCCATCCCTCTTGATGATGGGTGGCAGCTGTGGACCCTGGGGCCGGGACGAGCTGTGGCTGGGGACGGTGCTGATGGCTGTGGTGAGGGGTGGGCACATCCTGTGGCTGGGATGGCAGTTGAGGGAAGCTGGTGCTGGGGCTGCTCTGCGAGGTGGGTGCAGCCGCCACTGGGCCCGGCGTTGGAGGAGGTGAGCGAGGCCAGGGGTGCACGCTTGCAGTTGGGGGTCCTGCCCGTGCTGGGGGTCCTGGGTCACACAGCCCCGGAGGAGGTGAGCAGGGCCAGGGGTGCGCGCTCGGGGCTGAGGGTGCCGCCCGTGCCAGGGATCCTGGGCTGGGCGGCCTGCTCAGGGCGCACTGGGACAGGGCAGCTGCCTTGGGGCCAGGCAGGATGGTGTCTCGTGGTGGCGGAGCCCGTGGACATGTTAGGCTAGAGTGGCGCCCTGGGCTGTGGAAAGGGTGTGCGCCAGGGTTAAAGTGGTGGCGGAGGGGGAAGGGAAGGGCCAGGCAGGGCGCCCCAGGGCTGGGCTGCTCCTTATCCCTGGCAGGACCTGGTCGTTGTTCTCAAGCTTCTTTTAGTTGCTTTCTGCTCTCCAGAAGATATGTTTAATCTGCCCTAGATTCCCCCAGAGAGTCTTGTTGTGCTCTCTATTCCTCTCAGTCCTGCAGAGCTGCAGGAACCCCTTTGTTTTACTGTGGAGTGTTCTTTGAGTGCTTCCTTTTGTGCTCCAGCTCCGTTTGAGCCCTTTAGTCTTGGTAGGACCCCTCTAGTCTCTTCCTAACACCTTACTGATGCCTTAGTTCTGTCCCAGAGACCCCTGTGTTGGTTCTCTGGCCTTGTTAGCACCTCTCTAGTCTCCTCAGGCACATCCTTCACTGAGAAATACAGAGCTAGTACCCCCCCTGGGGAACTACGAGTTCCATTCTGCCCACTAATTGCACTCCCACTAATTGGGAGTGATTTTTAAAAAATTTGTTCTAGGTGTTGTGCAGTTGTACACTTTCCCTCATAGGAAGTACTTGCGTTACAGAAGCAGCCCTGTTCTGGCAGTTTAGTTTGATATCCTGGTTTGCCCTGGAAAGAATATCATCCTCCTGGAGTGGCTGTAGCACATGAAGGCTCAAACCCATTATGGCACCTTGGAATAGTGTTCCCTTTGTAGCAATGTCTCTGGACCTTCAAAGTTGCTGACCTCAAATGCCAGGGTGGCAGGAGGGATGTAAATGGACCTTGCAAGGAGGGATGCAAGGAGCCTTGAAAGGGGAGTTAACTGTTACAAGCTGGAGCTACAAAAGAAGAGACTGTCTGTCCTATCAGCAAAACTTGGAAGAACTGCCCTATAACCAGGTGTTTTTCGGAAGCGTCCAGCCTGGGGGCAAGGTATATTGCAGTCGGGGAGGGCAGGAGAACCACTGACTCAGTCACTGCTGACTTGAGAAACCCTCCAATCCAAAAGAAAGTAGCAGTGCACGTGCATTTATCTAAAAGGTATGTAAGAAAAGCAAAACGGTCTTGTAGTAGTTGAATTGCAAAATGTCACTTGCTTTCTAGATCATGCACAACTCTGGTGCTTTATCATAAAGTCAGGACAGTTTGGCACCACACACCCCTCTGAGTTTAAACTTTCTGAGAAGATGATCCAAGAAGATGAAAGTTTGTATTAAAGATCAGTTGGGAATGCAATAGGAAGGAAAATGCAGTCACAATTTTTCACCTAAAGGCTGCCCAGCCCTTTTAAAAATCATTACTATCAGATCTTGCTATGACTTGGCAGGCTAAGTTAATCTAGAATTAACTGATGTTCCTCTGCTCTGATGTAGAGTACCAGTTCATGTTAGGAAGGAATTTTCTGTGAAAGAAGGAACGGAAATGGCAATTACGTGATTTTTCTAAACTTGCTCCAATCTTGTTTTTCAGATGTGGAATATAACTCTGAGCAGGGCTGAAACAGCATTTCAAGACGGCCCTGTGAGGGTTGTTTTTGCCATCCGAGATAAATACGGTTTTCTAAATGGGTCTGACGACAGTGAGCAGCTAAGAAACTTGTCTGAGGTGGAATTCAACTTCTATCTCGGCTTTCCTGTGCAATTTCAGCAAATTGCTGAACGTGAGTACTGTTTTTATTGTGTGTGCTTTTTTTTTCTTTTTCTTTTTTTTTTTCTCCTATATAATTTTGAAGTTGTTCTGCACATAAGTTGAAGTGTAGCTTCAAAGATTTTATTTGTGTCAGGAACTTTGCAGAGGAAATCTTTGCTTTCTTTGCTCACATATTGTGTACCAGTGTCACAGTAACTTTTTACTTTTGCTAGTGTCATCATTTTTTCTGCTCTGGTCTACTTGTGCCTAGCCTTCATTTTCCTTAGTCTTGCTTCACATGTTTAAAAAAAAAAGTGTCTGCATCACTGCTTAGTCTGTGGTTTGCGTCATACCTTCGCTCTCTTTTGTTCAGCTCTTGATGTTATTCTTGCTCTTTTTGCTCCCAGAGCATGTCCTGCGCTCCCGTCTGTGGTTGGACATCTTTGCTATCGTTGTGGCCTTGTCAGTCGCTCCCTGCTCTGGCACCTTCTTGGTGCCCTTTCATGGTTTTATTTCCTGTATTATCAAGGCTTTGGACCTTTCTGGCTGGCCATTGTGTTTTTGCCTGGATGGACACATCGTTGTGCTCGTGCCAGTGATCTCGTCTTGGGCTGTGCATGGGACTATGAATGGGCACTCTGTCTCTCCAGCTTTGCCTCATGGCTGTTTTCAGATGTTGCTCTTCACAACCATTGTTAAGGCCTCGTCAGCCGCTCCTTGGTCTTCCGAGGCTGGTCTTGTTTAGCGCCTTCCTGGTGCCCTGTCAGGCTTCTCCTCCCTGCAGTCACCCCATCTCAGGTCCTTCTTGCCAGCCTCTTCCTCATTGATCTTCCCAGCCTTGCCTGGCCCCTTTCATCACGGACGATGGCCTTTGACTGTTTTTCAGGCTTGTTTAGAGCATCAGAGCCACACGCTTGTGATTTTGTCCGGCTTTCTGGCCCTCAACGTCTTAGGTGTGGCAGTAGTTCCTTTTGCATAGGGTTTCCTCTGTTTGCGCGTGCTCTGTGTGTATGTCTGTGTTTGGGCCTGGATCTGTCTTGCTGGTGCATGTTCACAGTCGTATGTTGTAAAGTGTGATGGTGAGCGACTGGAGTGGTGGTTGCTCAGCTGCCCTGTGCGCCACTACCAGTTTTTCTTGTTGTTCTTGTTGTGTTTCTCTTTCTGTTTTTGTTTTGTTTTGTTTTGTTTTGTTTTTCAGATACAGGCAGTGTTCCTAGCAGGCCCTAGGGAGACAGAGGAAGAAAGGGTCAGGCCCACATAAGATGAGCTGGAGGGCTGCTATTCCAAGGAGAGTGTTGTGGCTGGTTCATACGCCACCTGCTTCAACCCAGATACTGGGGTGATGGGTATAAATCCCTATGAAAAAAGGGCCCAACCGTGAATGTTTTTTTCACACTGTAATAGCGGTTAGGGTGTGATTGTGTTTCTCCAAAGCAAGACTTCCTGGTAGGGCATGTGTGCTTCTATGTGTGTTTCCCCCTGGGTTGCCAAAGCGCATGTGTCCAAGGGATGTCACCGTGCATGCATCAAGTGGGGGGAAACTGTGGTGCGTGCATTCAATGGGTGGGCTCTGCAGCTGTGCACAAAGGACAATTGTGAGCATGCGCCCCACTGCTCGCTCTATACTCTACTGCCCCTGCCTGGCAAGGAGGATGTACTGCGTCAGCTAAGTGGGAGCACATGCACTGTGTGTGCTGAGGGCTCAGTGCTGCCCTCACATGCCAGAAAGCAGTTCTGCAGGTGATACATGCACCCTGTGTTCCCAACTGTTAACTGCTGCACTGGCCTATCTAAAAAGCAGTACTGCAACTGAAGGGGACAGGAGCATGCCCATTTTGAGAGCTGCTCCATACTTTCAGATGTCATATTAAGCTCCTAGAAAGGACAAATTTGGACTGGATGGCAAGATTGTTCTTGCAGCTGCATTTGAAGAAGCTATCTACTTCACTCCAGGTAAGGATGGTGGAAACATACATGTCTATATGAAATGCCAGGTTTTTATTTTTCAAATACTAATAGCTGTTTGAGTAAAGTCACTGTTGAAAAAAAATAAATAAAAATGGAAGACCTCGAGAGTTGGGAAAGAGAGGAAGTCCCTTCTGCTAGTTGATAAAGCAGAACTGGAGCTGAAAAAGTGGCGTGCCTCCACTTTGCATGGTGAAGCAGTGCATGCTGCTCTCCTGTACCTAGAACTTGGTACTATGAGGTTAAGGGGGGTTGCGTGTGCACAGTGTGCTCTGGCATTCCCCTGCTGCCATTACTTGTTGGAAAATCAGTACTATATGCCTTAGAATCATAGAATAATAAAGGTTGTAAGGGACCTTTAGAAATCATCCAGTCCAACCTCCCTGCACACACAGGGGCACCTAGTGCATGTGGCACAGGACTGCATCCAAGCGGGTTTTGAACATCTCCAGATAAGGAGACTCCACAACCTCTCTTGGCAAGCTGTTCCAGTGCTCTGTCACTCTCACTGTTAAGAAGTTTTTCCTAAAGTTTCTGTGGAACTTTTGGTGTTTCAGTTTGGGACCATTACCTCTAGTTCTGTCAGTGGCCACCGCTGAGAAGAGGCCGGCCTCAACCCCCTCATTTCCTCCCTTGAGATATTTGTAGACACTGATGAGGTCCCCTCTCATCCTTCTCTTCTTCAGGCTGAACAGGCCCTGCTCTCTCAGCCTTTCCTCATAGGGCAGATGTTCCAGACCCCTGAACGTCCTTGTAGCCCTGCACTGGACTCTCTCCAGTAGATCCACATCCCTCTTGTACTGGGGAGCCCAGAACTCCAGTTCTCCAGATGTGGCCTCACCAGGGCTGAGTGGAGGGGCAAGATCACCTCCCCTGATCTGCTGGAGATGCTCTTCCTAATGCACCCCAGGATCCCGTTGACCTTGGCCACGAGGGCACACTGCTGCCTCATGGTCAGCTTGTCATCCACCCGAAGGAGGATGCGTATGAACAGTGTCTGCTGGTGAGCGCGGTGCTGCCCTTGCATAACAAAGGCCAGTACTGTAGGCAAATCACACACGTATGCCCTATGTTCCTTGTTAACTGCTGCACTGGCCTATTTAAAAAGCAGTACTGCAACCAAAGGGGGCACCAGCATGTCCATTTTGACCGCTGGTAGAGACTTACCGGACATCGTATTGAGCTCCTAGAAATGACAAGTTCGGACTGACAAGTCCTAGATATGACAAGTTTGGCAACATTTTTATTCCAGCCTCCGTACAAAAAGCTGCGTACATCAGGCCAGGTAAGGGTGGTGGAAACATATGTATCTATATAAAAGGTTGGGTCTTTACTTTTCAAAAACTAATAGCCGTCTCAGTACAGTCACTGTTTAAAAAAATAAAAACATGCAAAAACTGAAAACCAAAGTAACATGTATGTGTCCGGTGATAGTGCTGCATACTGCCTTCCTGTACCTAAACATCAATATTGCTAAGGGTGGTGGTGGGAAGGGGCACATGCACAGAGAGCTCAAGCACAGTTGCTGCTGCCATCACATGCCAAAAACTAGTGCTGCGGATGAATTGCGTGCATGCAATGTACGATTCCAAATGGTTAACTGCTGCACTGGCCTATCTAAAAAGCAATACTGCAACCAAAGGTGGCATGAGAATGCTTGTTTTGAGAGCAACCCAAGATGGGCAATCATCTTAAGCTCCTAGAAGGAGCAAGCTGGGATGGGGTGGGATGGGGTGGCACCATTGTTCTTGCAGCTGCCTTCAAAGAAGCTGTCTGCTTCACATGAGGTAAAAGTGGAGGAAAAATACATATATATATATAAAATAATGGGTTCCTGTTCTTTAAATGCTAATAGCAATTTCACTATGCACACTTGAAAAAAATGCAAAGCGAAACAGCAGGACCCTGAGGAACGGAAAAATGAGCAAGCATCCGAGATTGTCGCTAAAGCACAAATGGAGCTGAAAAAAGTGCATAAGTGTGGCTGGAGGTGTCCAGGGTGGGGTGCAACCCTCCTATACCAAGAAGTCGATAGAGCAAAATTGAGGCAGTGGGTGCAGGAGTAGTGCTGTTCGGATGTGCGCTGCTGGCATTGCGTGTCAGAAAACTGGTGTTAAAACAATAAGGGGTTTTCTGTGCGTGCGCAGAACACTCGAGATTGTTCGCTGCTGCCATCGTGGAGATTGTTCGCTACTGCCATGGCGTGTCAGAAAAATTACTACTGCAACGTCAAGGGTGATGCGCGCATGCGCAGATCGCTCTGGAGTGCTCGGTGCTGCCATCGCGTGTCAGAAAATCGGTACTGCAAGTGTCATTTATGGTGCGCATGCGCAAAGGTGTCGGTAGTGCTCGGTGCTGCCATCGCGTGTCAGAAAACAGGTACTGCAAGTGTCGTTTCTGGTGCGCATGCGCAGATGGCTCGGGAGCGCTCGGTGCTGCCATCGCGTGTCAGAAAATCGGTACTGCACGTGTCATTTCTGGTGCGCATGCGCAGATGGCTCTGGAGCGCTCGGTGCTGCCATCGCGTGTCCGAAAATCGGTACTGCAAGTGTCTTTAAGGGGGCGCATGCGCAGAT
>VZSV01000256.1:820145-853669 GCA_013398735.1 Nothocercus julius | reverse complement strand
ATCAGAAGCATGGCCTGGGCTGTCTATGTCATCTTCCTTTTTGTGTGGGATAAAGGGATTTCTGTTCTTGGGGGGTCTTCCTGAAGACAGGGCTCTGATCCACCAGCACAAATTGTGTGCACCCTGGATGCCAAGCTGAAACTCCACGAGGCTAAAAGACCTGCTCTGGAGCTGGGCACAGATTTGGGGAGATTTCCCATCGGGGAATGCTGTCCTGCCTTTGCTGTTGTTTCTACTCATCTACAAGCTGTCCTGCAGATCCTTCATCTAGATATTTGTTAGCCGCACATTCACCTTCTGGCAGCGAGGAGCTGACCTTTACCGTCTCTGCAGATTTTTTTTTGCTGTTCTATTATACAAATAAATATGATAGAAATAAATGTTGTGAAAGGCACCAAAGAGAGAAATTCTCGGTTTTTTGCTCCTGAGTCAAAAGGATTTTAGTGCTTGTTCATCCCAGGCAAGGGGTGGTAATGATGGCGGGGAATTGAGGTGAGAGGGTCGAACAAGCACCTTGGCAGTGGGTAGCTGCTTTGCAAAATCTAGCCCTTCTTAAATACTGCTCAGAGTTACGGGTAACAGATTTGAGTAAAACTTTGTATTTACTGGTGGTGCCCCGGGAGGGTAAAGATGTCTGAAGGTACAGCACAACACTACACAGAGATACTGGTATGAGGTCTGAGCAAGCCAGTCCAGTCAGGAGCAGGACCTGACTCCACTAAGTGGTCCTCCCAGATCACAGAATCCCAGTACGGCTGAGGTTGGAAGGGACCTCTAGAGATCATCTAGTCTAATTCCCCTGCTCCAGCAGGGACACCCGGAGTACCTGGCACAGGGTGGTAGCCAGGTGGGTTTGGAAGAGCTCCAGAGAAGGAGCCTCCACAGCCTCTCTGGGCAGCCTGTGCCAGGGCTCTGTCACCCTCACAGCAAAGAAGTTCTTCCTCACATGGAGATGGAGCTTCTTGTGTTTCAGTTTGTGCCCATTACCCCTTGTCCTGCCACTGGCCACCACTAAGGAGAGTCTGGCCCTATTCTCTTTACTTTCCCTCCTTGGGTATTTGTAAGATCCCCCTCAATCTTCTCCAGACTAAACATGTCCAGGTCACTCAGTCTTTCCTCATATGATAGATGCTCCAGTCTATGCTGGACCCTCTCTAGAAGTTCCACATCCCTCTTGTCCCTGGGAGCCCAACTGCACCCAATACTCCAGGTGCATCCTCACCAGAGCTGAGCAGAGGGGCAGGATCAGGAGTCCCTCCATCGACCTGTGGGCAACACTCCTCCTGATGCAGCCAGGATCCCATTGGCCTTCTTGGCCACGAGGGCACATTGCTGCCTCATGGTTAACTTGATGTCAGCCAGGACTCCCAAACCCCTCTCCATGGAGCTGCTTTCCAGCAGGTCAACCCCCAATCTGAACTGGTGCCTGGGGTTATTCCTCCCCAGGTGCAGGACCCTGCGCTTGTCCTTGTTGAACCTCATGAAGTTCCTCTCTGCCCAATTCTCCAACCTGTCCAAGTCCCTCTGAATTGCAGCACAACTTTCTGGAGTGTTGGCCACTCCACCCAGTTTGGTATCATCCACAAACTTCCTGAGGGTGCACTCTGTCCCCTCATCCAAGTCATTGATGAATAAATTGCACAGGACCCAGTATTGACCCCTGGGGGACACCACTGGCCACAGGCCTCCAGCTAGACTTGGCATCATTTATCACGACCCTCTGAGCTGTGCCATCCAGCCAGTTCTCCATTGATGGAAGTCAGGAACAAATGGCACTAGCTGGATACTGCCTTCAACTCTGGAGGTCTAACAGTGTTTTCCAGACCCCTGGAGGGAACCATTCCTCCAGGGCAGGGAGGGCAGGAAGACACGAACATTTTCCTTCTGAGAGCCTGAGTGTCCTCACCTCACTTTAGCCACTCCCTCAGTGGCACAGCAGCTCCTGGCCTCCAGCCACCCTGGGCAGTCAATCCCTGAATAAGTCCCAGTGCTTGAGATGATAAGAGTCCCACCTAGCAGGCCAGGTTAGGGCTGCTCTGCTCCCTGGTACCAGCAACACGAGGTGCACATGCTTGCCCTCAGACAGGACAGGACCTTTTTAAGCCTGCTTCACCCGGGGCAATTTTGCTAGCAATAAGCAGTCCTAGAAGGATCCCTTTGCTGCCAGATGCTGTTTTTCTCTTCCTTGACCCACAGTTCCCATCATCTCCAGCTGCACCATGTCACTGCTGTCTTCTCAACCTCAGTGATGAGTCCCTGCCCCACAAACCTGTCATCTCTTTCAAAATATCTCTAACCAGAAGGGGAAAGGAAAACCACACAGCACGCCGTAACAGATTTTATAAAGTCTTTGTCAGTTCCAGGTCACCAGGCTGGGATGCTGGTACCCTGCATTACAAGTTCATAGCTCCTGGACGTGGGTGGAATTCCTCCATCTGCAGCTCCTCACACAAGTGTGACGGCAGGACCAAGGAGCTTTGACAGCTTCTGGGGCTGGCATTACTATAAAGTCTCGTAACTGGCTAATTTTCTCTGGTGACATATGGCCACGAACAGCCAGAAACAGAGGAACAGCATGATAAACAGTACAATCGTGGCTGCTATCCAGATGTTTCTTTGGAGTGCTATGCCTCGCTGGGGAGTCTCCAAGGGAATCATGTTGGTAAGATTGAGCATGTAGCCCAGGGTCCAACCCACATCTGTGTTAGCGACCTGGGCAGATGGAGAGAGAAGAACATGAAGGGTTGCAAAGTACCAGGCAAGCTGGAGAGCTAGAGAATACCTTTGCCATGGCATTTCAAGAGCCTGCTCCACTGCCACAGAGCCCACGCACACCTTGGGCTATGAATATCCCATTAGCAAGACAAGAAATTCCAGACTGAAATTTGCAACTACAGATGTACCAACAGGTGCCTGTGAGCATAACTTAAGAGCTGCTCAAGAGTATGTGCTTCTCACTGCCCTGCCAGAGGGATACGGGCAGAGGACTGCGCCACCTTGTCATCCCCTGCTCCCTCACACAGGATTCACAGGGTGGATGCAACACATTTAGTGGTGCAAAACATAAATGTCAGCTGCAGCTATAAGTTTTCCTACCTTCTGGATGAAGTGAATGTTGGGCCATGTCTTGTCATTGAATTTGTAGCCTTGCAGCAGGAGAGTGAGAACATAGGAGCTGGCTGCACAGTAATTACGGAGATAGGCCTTGTCCACATCAGGGAAATCCTTCTGCACCTGCAGACAGAGAGGAGCAAGACAGGGCTGCTACGGTGGAGCATGCTCAGTGCACCCAACTGTGGGGAAGGGCTAGGCAAAGCAACCAGGAGCAAAGACCTGGGAGCCCCTGAGTTTGGAGAGAAACTCTGTGCTCCTGCCAGGTCCCTCCAGTTGTCCATGCGCGCAGTGGAAGATGGGCTGCACACTGGCCCTGAAAACTCTCTATGTCTATGCCCGGCCCTGAAAGGTGCGGAACACAGGTTGATCTGACAGATCCTAGGAAGGGTCTTACCTCCTTCCAGTCTTTGGCACAGAAGACCCAG
Source organism: Nothocercus julius (assembly GCA_013398735.1). Taxonomy (NCBI): domain Eukaryota; kingdom Metazoa; phylum Chordata; class Aves; order Tinamiformes; family Tinamidae; genus Nothocercus; species Nothocercus julius. The sequence continues at coordinate 850,130 of VZSV01000256.1, read as the reverse complement.
ATGGTGGCATTGACTGACATCAAGGACAGCCCACTGGTCAGGTTCAGAAAGTGTAGGTTGTAATAAAGCCCAGAAAAGGCCTGTGGGTGTTTAAGAGGAAAGGTGATAGATTTGCAAAGCAACTAGGTCCTTGCTTCCCACTCGTACTTCATTCCATGAGCTTTACAGGGGTCCCTAAGCAAGGGCCACCTCTCTGAGCAGCATTGCATGATACTGCATGTTCATCAGCCCTGGTGACAGCTCCCAACACTGAAATAGTGAGAGATGCTGTGAGAAGTGAGCACCTAGGAGGCCAGGATCTGTCTGACTCCTGAGTGAGCACTTATGCATTGACCACATCAGAGTGTTCAAGGAGTCAGTAATCACTGGAGCTATCCAGATTTCTCCTGCTTTCTTACCAGTATTTTCCCCTGGGCCTTTGCCAGACTCTGCTCCCCAAGAAACACCACAACCATACCACAACCACATGGAGGGAGGACTCCTTACGAAGAACTGCCCCCGCACAGGGGGCTGATAAATGCCGTTGAACCCACACGTCCCGTGGGCCCCACAGCTGAAGTTGAAGAGCTTCTCGATGGCTCTCTTGCACTCTGCTGGGTCTCCTGTCCCCGTCACTGTGAAGACCTGTGCCGTGCTGGGTGTGCTCGGCGTGGGGACGCAGGGACTGTCATAGAGGGCTGCTGTGGTGACGTTCTCCTGGTATCCCTTTGGGTAGCAGGGGTGCAACACGTGCTGGGGAGAAGAGCTGCCCTAGAGAGGGCAGGAGCCGTTAGTGGTGCTTGGCTTGGGATGGCAGCCAGACCCTTCCTCCACAGCCCACCCTCTGCTGAGAGCCACCCAAAAAGCAGGACCTGGAGCCCAAGAGGATTTGCGGGTAGTGGGATACGTCCTTTGCATGGCTCGAACCTGCCCACAGCAGCACAGTTCTCCCTTTCTCCCTCCCTGCAATCTCCCCACTTTGGCGAGCGTTGCGGTTGGCCCATCGCCATTCAGCGCTCCCCATCACCTCTGCACTGAGCTGTGCAGGGCTCAGCCGCCTGCCATACCTCCTTGCTCATTCAGGACTGCAAGGAGCAGAGACCAGCTAGTGCGAGCCAGGCACTGCCAGGTCAGGTGCCTGCATTCCCTGGCCTCTCCTCCTGCCTGTGGTGCAGCGTGGCCAGGTTCTGCCATGTCTGCAAGGCATTCGCCACGGCATGGGAAGGGCTCGAGCGGATCCTCGCGAGCAACGCCCGGCGAAGTCAGCAGGGCTGCCTCCGGCTCTAGTACCTCACAGAGAGCCGCCAGCAGCCTCTTCAAGGCCTGCGTCTGCCCATAGCACAGATAGCTGTGTGTGTAGAGCGAGTAGTTGGAGCCGTAGAGCCTTAAGAGGATGGAGGTGTTTTGGTCCTCAATGGTACCTCCAGGCTGGAAGGTTATTTGTGTAGAGGCGCCTCCGAGGTCCAGAGCTCCCAGCACCTCTGCGCCCTCTGGATGTTCCCATTTCTCTGCAAAGGAGAACTGGCACCGCCAGAGAGCACGTTTTAGTGTGAAATGTTGAAAATTGCAGTCCCTGTCCCTTTCATCAAGGCTTTGAGGCAGGTCTCAGGGCCATCTGAGACCTTCCACACACCAGATCCCTGTTCCCCCCTTGCACCTCAGGGCATCTGAGATGTGGCCCCTTACATGCTTCCCGTCAGCTTGGGGCCAGCGACCTTAAGGAGGGAAAGGGTGCTGCAGAAGGCCCTTCCTCCGCTCTGTTTGCACCATCTGCTGGGTCTGACATTGCTGCAGCCCTGGCTTACCAAAACCAGCTCTGAGGCACGCGCAGAGGGCAGCGCCAAGCTGAGCAGGGCGCAGAGACCCTCCGCCCTTGGTTGCATTAACGCCAGCCGCAGAGCCAAAGGAGCAGTTCACAGCAGGCTCCACCTCTCTGGGGGACTAGTGCCTTGAAAGGACATGTTTCTCCCCTCTGGGAACCCCCAAATCTGGCTCCAGCTGGCATGGGCATCGCTGCCACGCGCAGTCCCCTCTGGCCCAGGCCGCACCTTGACGAGGGTCTCCAGCAGGTAGTTGACAGTGATCCAGCCAAAGGTGCCCTCCTCATTCCCTGTGAGGATCCGGGCTCCGCGGAAGTCCACGGGGTACTGGCGAATGCTCTTGGCGACCTCGGCAAAGACCCGCTCAGCTTTGGTGCTGTTCTCCTCCCTGCCGAGGGAAGCAGAGAGAGGCCGTGGGGCGGACGAGGCCGTTGTTGTGGGATTTCAGAGCTGGCTCACACGGAAGGCCTGGTGTCTTCTGCACAGGAATGGCACTGCCCACAGAGAGGGTCTGTCCCTCCACCCGTCCTCTCCTCAACCTGGGCGCTGCCTCTGCCCTCCGGCCACCAGACCAGGCTCACTGCCAGTCTCCCTAAAAACGGTACCAGCTGCCTCTCTGTGCGCGTGTCTGCCCCACAAGATCCCTCTTCCCCATCCTCTTAGAGCACAACAACCCATGGGCTTCCCTGCGGGCACGCCAAGCCAGCTCTGCTGCACAGCACGGGCAGACTGCACCAGTGCATGCTCAGCCCACAGCAGGGCACGGCCTCCCACCCCGGGGCAGCAGCTCCTGCACACCAGCACCCCGGCCCCCGGCCTGCACGGGCTCTCAGGGTCACCGGGAGCGCGGGAGGGAAGGGCTGCCGGGGGGACGGGGCTCGCCAGGCGGTGCCACGTACCTCAGCAGCCTCATGCCCGCTGTAGCCCCAAGGTACGTGGGGGTGTCCCGCTGCAGCTCTGCTGGGACGATCGTCATGGCCTTGTCTAGGCAGGGCTTTAGGCTGGCTCCAGCCAGAGCAGGGCTGTCTGCATAGCTGGAGATGCCAGGACCTGAAACACGACCTCCCATGAGGGAGCAAACACAGAGGGACATTTCCAGCCCATTGCCCCAGCCCAATGATCTCTGGATCTTCTAGGCAATATCTGCAAACCTCAGTTTCATCCCAAAAGTCTGTTGTGTTTGGTGGTGTTGAAACACACACCAAAAAGACAGTCGTGTTCATATACACACCAGAAAGGCAGCAGACCAAAGAGCAACGAGAAACTGCATACAAATTACTACCAGACACACAACAACATTTAAGGGCTTCTGCAGATATTTTACGATGCCTTGTGGAATCATGAGGCCTACGTTATAAGAGAAACTGTAAAGAGATGTTATGGGAAGAAAAGCTATAGACCCCACTGCATGACAGAAGTATCAAACTCATCATGCTTAACATCTGGGGCTGCCAAATCATGTGTTACCACAAGGTTCAGGATTGGGCTAGTTCCCAAAACTCTGCTGAGGGCCTAATTTCTTAGCCACGTCTGGCAGCCTTGATCCGTCCTCCCCTAAAGGCTTTCTCGATCACAGCTTCTCACCTGCAGAAGCTTCCTTCTATTCTTCTGCCCAGCACACCCCTTTCTGGCCCAGTGTAGACTAGAACTCTCCGTTCACTCACTGTATTTTAGGAGCACAAAGTGCAGCAGCCCAAAGCACCCGCAGGCCTCCTGAGGGATCAGCACAAATCCAGGAGCTCTGCTTTCCCTCAAGCCCCTTCCCACCGGCCCTCTGGGTGCCTGCCCCAGCGGGTCCTGCTCTCCTGGAGGAACCTGGTGTCAGGTCTCTTGGGGCGCCGACCTGGGAGGCAGGGACAGAGGGACAGACGCGTCCCAGAAGGACCCACACTGACCATGAACGGTGCAGGCCTCCACCTGGCTGACGATGCCTGTGCCGTTCTCCTTGTCCGCTGGCCACTGGTAGATGTAGAGCGCTGTGTGCGTGGAGCCGGCGTCAAACACCAGGCCGTACTGCGGGGAGCAGAGGGACACGGGGTGATGGGGTGCTCGGAGCTGCAGGAAGTGCCACGGGGGGGTCTGAGAGCATCTGTGCTTCGTTCCCATATACCAAGGGGAGCAGCCCACCCAGGATTAGGCTTCCAGCCTCCCATCAGCAGCCCCACTTTGCTTCTTGTCCCCGCAATTTAGTCATCAAGAAAGCTTTAAAACAGGAAGCGACGCAATGCCAGAGAGCAGCAAAAAGGGATGTTTATGTCTTAAACGGCTCAAGCTCCTCACAGATCTGCAGGATTAGCAGATTTCACAGTACTTATTTTGTAACAGTCACCAAAAGCCATAACCAGAGAACAGCCTAAAAGCACAGGCCTCAGGATGGAGACCCATCACATCCTTGAGGTTTCCAAGAAAGGAGGGAAGGTGCCTGGGTGGAAGGTACCAGGAGAAGAATCCTGTCATTCGTGCGCTTCTCTTTCTCCTCCTTAGCAAGGAGGTGCTTTAGGGTGGGGATTTGATCTACCCAGTACTACCTTGGTTAGGATAAGCCCCCAAAAGCTGGGCTGGTTACAGAAAAGCTCATAAGCAGAGAGGAGGACGGGGCTGGAGCAAGGAAGAGAGAGGTGAGAAAAGGCCATCAGTTGTTCCAGACCTCTTCCAGCCCCCACTGCGCACCTACATTAGTCCTCGGAGGAAGGAAAATGTCCTTCACTGGAGCCAGCATCAGGCAGAGGGTGATAATTCCCAGCAACGCCAGCAGAACTGTTAGATACCGGACATCTCCCTTTAGCAGGCGCCTCGACATGGCTGTGCTGAGCTGTAATGAGAAGGGATCACGTGAGGCAGCGCCAGCCCAAGGGTCTGCCCCGAGTGTCTTCAGCTCCTTCCCTGTTTTCCCTGCAATCCCCAGAGCTGCCTAATCGCTAAAAAGGCACCTGGTGGCAGCAGCGGTGCTTTGGCGGGGATGTGCCACCCTGGAGCTTCAGGGCCAGAGGACAGAGCCCGAGTCACTCTGGACACAGACACTGCTGGGCCCTCCTGCACAGCCTCCAAACCCTCCTGCAAGGAGGAGAAGAAAACCCAGGGAGCCCTAAAACTGAGCTGCGAGGCTCTGGCCCTCTCGAGGTCCAGGACCGGGCGCGGGGAAGGGACCCGAGGTGCTCGAACCAGGAACTCCGTCCCGTGGGGAAGGGCAGGTCAAAGGCTGCCCTTCTGCGCCTCGTGCCCAGCCCTAGGGAGGGGTGGCGGGCAGGCGCAGCCACCCCCGCCATACCTGTGCCCGGCAGTCCCGCTCCTTCCTCTGTAGGTGCGCTGAGCTGCTCAGGACTGAGCAGACTCCAGGGCGCCCCCCTGCAAATCTCCCCCCAGGCCTCTCCTCGGGGCAGGGACGGGAGATGGGGGTGAAGGGAGGCAGCGGTGGCCGCCCTGTATCTGCAGGGCCCTGCTAGAGCCCAGCGCTGCCAGAAGGACTCTGGAGGGACTCAAAGTGAAAGCGGAGCCTCACTCGGATGTCCGGGTTCCCCCCCCCCGCGCCGTCCTGTCCTGGGCGGGCGCTCTGCAGTGTCCCAGCACAGCAGGAGCCGCCGCGGCTCTCCCAGAGCAGTTCCAGCAGCCGTGCCCAGGGCAGGAGCTCAGCCCTCCCCACGAGCATCTGCACCAGCTCCGGCAACAGGTCCCCAGGCCATGGAGAGGGGCCCCTGCCTGCTACAGCCCTCCTGTTCTGGCCCTGGGCCCCTCTGGCTCTGCCCGCAGTGCTAGTGCCGGCAGAGCTCGGTGATAGCGGCAGTGCTGTGGGCAGGGGTGTTGGTGGGACACGAGGCCCTCTCAGGTGGTACCTCATCACCCTCATCCCCACTCATCATGAACCTCAGGGAGAGCTGCACCCATCCTGAGCCCCTCTGTGCTGCAGGACAGTGCAGGGACCCAGAACCACCCCTTGCCACGGGGGTCTCAGGTTGTGCCTGGCAGGACAGGCTGCTGTGTCCACCAGCAGGTGAGTGGTTAAACCTGGCGGCTCTTTCCATGCTGACTCTCCAACCCAGAGCCGTGCCTCTGCTTTTCTGCCGCCTCCCGGCCAAGCTGCCTCCCTGGGCACGTTGTTGGTCCTGGGCCAAGGGGAGGGCCATATCCTGGGGACTCCGGGACAGCCTTTGTCCCAGAAGCGGGGCTCCGCACTCCCAGGTGTGCACTGACACCAACACAACACACAGACCCAGCCGCCGCGTCGCCCACACGGGGAGCAGGACGGGTGAGTAGCAGAGGGTGCCAGGGATGTTGTCTCACTGGAAATGTGTCTCTGCTAGAGAAGACTGTACGTGGGTGCGCTGAGACGCAGCTCAGAGCCAGGTGCAGGGGCATGAACATGCTCCGCTGGCTCCTTGCTAGGAGAAGAGGGAGGGAGATGCCTGGGATTTCCCAGCAGAGCTGTGTCTTGAAACACTGGTTGTTTACCCTGCCATGATGTCCCTGCCATGCAGGGGCACAGGGTAATGGTGCCACTGCGGAGCTTGAGTGCTAGGGAGAGAGATGGGAGGGAGGGGACTGCTCAGTATGCAAATTTGTCCCTTCCTTATAGATCCTAAGAGTCCTTCTGACTTGGTGAGGAAATCAAGTTTTTTGTTTTCCTAAGAAACACACAGTCTAAATCCAGCAGTATCTCTAAGCCTTATCTCCTGAATTTTAAGGCCACCCTCTCTCCTAGTGATGAACACTGTGAGATGAGTGATATCCCACAGGTGTTTATAGAACACTTTATTGTGCCCAACCAATACGCTAGTCCAAGAAAAACCAAAGTGTTATGCACAGCTGCAAACTTTCCCTACCAGCAAGTTGAACCTTCTGGGATTGCTTCCTTCGGAGCCATGGAGGAACACACCTTTCTTTCTTTCTTTCTTTCTTTCTTTCTTTCTTTCTTTCTTTCTTTCTTTGGGAACATCGCCAGTGCCACCCTATCCCTTCTGTTCATGCCCTGAGCTTGTTTCCTAAAGGCAGTGGGCTATCGCTGCCCATCATCCCTTAGGTGCCATTGAAACACTGAGCAGGTCAATCAACTTTTTGTGCTCCTCATTCCTTGCTTTCGTCTTCCTGGGCTCACTTACCGTGTCCTGATCTCCTCTCTTGGGCCTCATGGACTCTGTGCTTCCTTCAGGTGTTACCTCCTGCAGAGTCAAAATAGAAATTTGTCCCTACCAAAAGCTTGTAGAGCTGGTTTCCCACCTGCTTCTGCATGCATGATGGCACAGTGTTAACTCTCAGAAATTAAGAAAAAACAAAATCCTTGCTGATTCATCACATAGTGCCACGGACAGACTCCTTTTTTAGAATGTGGACTGGACTACGCGCCTTTCTTCAGTGTAGCATTACTGTGAGCAGGGCAATTACTTCCCAAAGACACATTTATGTCCACACAAACTCTAATGCAGACAAGTATCTTGCCAGCAAGCATGGTGCAGCCAGAGAAGCTATGTCCACAATGGACTGTTGCGAGCAAGGTCCTGCCTGTAAAGCTTCTAGTACATAGGCTTATCAGACTAGAGATGTGATGATATGGGAATTTAAAAAATGCTTATATAAAATTTTTCTTGCCACAGCTACCATACAGAGAAGGGCTCCTGGCTGTAGGAAAAGGTTTGGTAAAGATTCTTGTAGTCCTGTGTTCCCTGTTTGAAGTATGTGGGACACAGGAGAATGACTGCTATTCTTCATGACACATCCCATGTTATACAAGGCATTGGGAGCCTTTATTCATCACTGGAGATGCTGACTTCAGAAGAGGACATTGCCAAATATTTTTCCTCTGCTGCTAGAGCCACTGGCTAAGAGGAAAGGGAATTCTTGTCATTTTATGTACTCCCAGGAAAACTGCATAACCAGTGACATCTCCAAGGCCCAAAGCATTGGTTGGGTTTAACATATTTTTTTAGGTTAAACACATTTTAGTCCAGGACTCTTGGGGTGTCTGTCACTCATCTAGAATCTGGATTGCAACCTTGGGTTGTTACCTAGATGCAGGTTACCTCACTCCCTGCCGGTGCATGCTGACTGGAAGAAGCAGGGTGATGGAGGAAGACATGGGAGAGGTTTGTGTGTTTTGAAGACCTGCGCTGTCCATGGGGATCTGTTACCTTCTGTGTGCTGAAGCTGTTGCAGAGAACCAGATCCTCTGTATTAGCTTCTCATCTGCAATTTCTTGCTGATGTATTAGGGCTGATTCTGTCACTAACTGAGCTGCCATTCAGATAAGGGGGAGGTGTAGCACTCCATTTCCTCAGGGCTCTTCAGTGTCCTGTTGGCCTTGCCTATCATGTAAAATATCATATCTGTCTGCACAGGGCTGTCTTGGTTAGTGGGCTCATGTGCACTCCAAATAGTGGGAGCTTTCTTACTCTGACACATTTCAGCCTGCCCTTTGGAATACAGGAAGGGCTTGGAGATCACCTACAGCTGAGACACAGTTCCTGTGTGTTTGCTTATCTGCTGTGTATTTGCCAAGAGCCAAGCAGAGCTGGACAAGGCAGGAGTCACACGGACAAGGTGTTGCTGTTCCCCAGCCTGAAGGAGAGAGAAGTCTCTTGGGGCAGTCACGGGACTATTGGGCAACATATACATCCTGCTGGTCCCTAGTCTCATGGGACAAGTTTTGTGAGAGTGCAGGGTATGACAACAATGTGCAAGTACCGGAGAGCTGCAGTTCTGCCTCCCACAGGGGATGGCTCCCTTGGACACCTGCCACTGTATGGTCCCTCTCCCAGTCTGTGACTCAGGTTAGCTGTAGCTGTAGCAGGTGAAGGCCATGTGGAAAATGAGCCCGCAGCTGCAGCTAGTGCAACCCTGGAGGGAATATAACCAAGTGGAAGGAGCCCTGAGCAAGTAGATTGAAGGCTGAGCTGAAGGAGTGGATGTATGGACTAGTAGTGCTGCCCCAGGCTCAGAAGGAGCTATGGAACCTGTCAGAAATGCAAGTATTCTGGTGAAGTGTGCAAATATGGACTGGATGGAATTAGAAGAAACAGGACCTGATGAAGAGTAAGCTCACAAGCCCTTGCTCCTCAATTGCTGCACCAATTGAACCACAACAGTTAGCCTCTGGTGTGTCTACTCTGTTGATGCCACTGGGTAGAGTGATGCTGATCTGTCATCCAGCTGTTAGATTAAGTGGAGCAGAGGAATCCAGACTGTGTGGAAAGAAGAGCCCGAGTGGGGAAACAGGGGCTGAGGTTTAAAAGAGCTGAAAATGTCAAGCTGAAAATCCCCCAGGTTGGGATAACTCACAGAGAGAGAGGGTGTCCCTGTCCCTAGACTGTGAAGACCTTCCTATAGCACCAACACAGAATGGCTTCAAGCTCTTGGTAGGGCATGAGAGAAAGCCCTGTATCCATTCATGAGATGTGCATTTCAAACACAGTGGTGCTAAGTGGGGGATGGGGCTGTTCTTGCAGATTGAAAGAAGAATGGAACAGAAAGCCAAGTTTGTGGCATTTCTTCTGGTAGCCACCTGTGTCTTCAGCATCATTGCCCTCATCCTGACTGTTGTAAATGTGAAGAATGTATTCCTGCCTCCCAGCACCAAGGTAGGGTCTTTGGGAGGAGCTCAGCTACTTGAAGGAATGGGTCTATCACTACAAGAAAGACAAAGACATGCTTTGGGGCATGCCCAAAGATGGGTAATGAAGCCAGTAAAGTGGCTGGCACACAAATCTTACAAGGAGCGGCTGAGGGAGCTGGGGTTATTTAGTATGGAGGAGAGGAAGCTGAGGGGTGGCCTTATTGCTCTCTACCTCCACCTGAAAGGAGGTTGTAGTGCGGCTGGGGTTGATGTTTTCTCCAAAATAACTACCGAAAATAGGACAAGATGAAATGGCCTCAAATTGTGCCAAGAGGGTTCAGGTTAGATATTAGGAATAATTGCTAGACAGAAAGAGTAGTCAAGCATTGGAATAGGCTGCTCAGGGAGTGGTGGAGTCACCATCCCTGGCAATGTTCAAGAAATGTGTAGATGAGGCACTTAGGGATGTGGTTTAGCAGGTATTGTGCTGATGGGCTTATGGTTAGACTTGACGATCCTGAAGGTCTTTTCCAACCATAATGATTCTCTGATTCTTCCTCCCTGCAGTACGGCCTGGTGTTTGATGCTGGCTCCACGCACACAGCTCTCTACATCTACCAGTGGCCAGCAGACAAGGAGAATGGCACAGGCATCGTCAGCCAGGTGGAGGCCTGTGCTGTGTCCGGTCAGTGTACCCGGACGTGTCCATCCTTGTCCCACTGCCTCCCCTTGACTCAGATGTGTTGGGCCTGGCTGGCCCCAGTGACAGCAGTGGGTGTCCCCACATGCCAGGTCTTGGAGGCCCACGGGCTGGTGACTGAGAGGAGCTAGTCTGCTGGGCTGGCTCCCTGTCTTGCTACACACACACTGAAGGCAAGTGGGCTGATTCTCATGCAGAGGGGCATTTGTTTCTATCAATCACGAAGATGTAGATGAGGCACTTAAGGACGTGGTTTAGCAGGTATGGCATTGCAGGGTTTGTGGTTGGACTCAATGATCTTGAAGGTCTTTTTTCAACCATAATGGTTCTATGATTCTATGCTTTCTGGTTTTGGAACAAGGATTCTTCTGTTTGGAAGAAAGGACCAGATTAGTGAGGGTTGGTAGCGAGAGCTGGATGATACATGAAGCTGGGCTGGGATGAGCAGACAGCAGTGAGCCAGGCCAGATGTCCTTGGGCAGAGGAGTAAGAGAATTCAGAGCTTGTCTCTACATCAAATCAAGTTTCTAAGGCTACTGTGTGCCGGTTACTGGTTAACAGAGCTGCAAAGCAAAGGTCTGGGAGAGGGCAAAGGGTAAGAGAGGAAGCACTTGGGTAATGGCATTGTTGGCATGCAAAGTCCTGGAGAAGGTAAATAGTGATATTTCCATTCGAGAGCTAGTCCCCAGATAACACAGGACCTTGCTGAAAGCTGAAGTCTGATGCTGGTCTCTAAAAATAGAACAAGCTTGTCTGAGTCTACTTGAGCAGAGGGCACCTCTGTGTATATGGACTCTGCAAGTTCTCCTGGCAGGACAAATGGGAGTCTTCCCCTTTCCTGTGGAAATAAGGAGCTGACCATTTATGGAGCAAGTCATGTAGGACCGGTGGGCCCTGTCCAGGTTCTACAGACACCCTGGATTATGCATGTGCTTAGCATCAGAAGATAGTCGCACTGGTTCTCTCCCACCTCTGAGACCAGGAACTCACCAGCAGCTCTTCCAGTGTGCCATGGCCATGCTGAGCACGCTGCCTCTAGGCTGAGGGGCTTTGAGCAGTGCCCTTCTAGGGAAAACCTTGGAAAACATGGCACCTTTAGCCTGGGTACACAGGGAAAATTCCTTGATGATTTTCTGGATCTTTGGGTGAAATGTCTGTCCTCTGCTTCTCCTGAGTCGAGCTGAGTTTGCTCCCTCATGGGAGGTCGTGTTTCAGGTCCTGGCATCTCCAGCTATGCAGACAGCCCTGCTCTGGCTGGAGCCAGCCTGAAGCCCTGCCTAGACAAGGCCATGACGATCGTCCCAGCAGAGCTGCAGCGGGACACCCCCACGTACCTTGGGGCTACAGCGGGCATGAGGCTGCTGAGGTACGTGGCACCGCCTGGCGAGCCCCGTCCCCCCGGCAGCCCTTCCCTCCCGCGCTCCCGGTGACCCTGAGAGCCCGTGCAGGCCGGGGGCCGGGGTGCTGGTGTGCAGGAGCTGCTGCCCCGGGGTGGGAGGCCGTGCCCTGCTGTGGGCTGAGCATGCACTGGTGCAGTCTGCCCGTGCTGTGCAGCAGAGCTGGCTTGGCGTGCCCGCAGGGAAGCCCATGGGTTGTTGTGCTCTAAGTGGATGGGGAAGAGGGATCTTGTGGGGCAGACACGCGCACAGAGAGGCAGCTGGTACCGTTTTTAGGGAGACTGGCAGTGAGCCTGGTCTGGTGGCCGGAGGGCAGAGGCAGCGCCCAGGTTGAGGAGAGGACGGGTGGAGGGACAGACCCTCTCTGTGGGCAGTGCCATTCCTGTGCAGAAGACACCAGGCCTTCCGTGTGAGCCAGCTCTGAAATCCCACAACAACGGCCTCGTCCGCCCCACGGCCTCTCTCTGCTTCCCTCGGCAGGGAGGAGAACAGCACCAAAGCTGAGCGGGTCTTTGCCGAGGTCGCCAAGAGCATTCGCCAGTACCCCGTGGACTTCCGCGGAGCCCGGATCCTCACAGGGAATGAGGAGGGCACCTTTGGCTGGATCACTGTCAACTACCTGCTGGAGACCCTCGTCAAGGTGCGGCCTGGGCCAGAGGGGACTGCGCGTGGCAGCGATGCCCATGCCAGCTGGAGCCAGATTTGGGGGTTCCCAGAGGGGAGAAACATGTCCTTTCAAGGCACTAGTCCCCCAGAGAGGTGGAGCCTGCTGTGAACTGCTCCTTTGGCTCTGCGGCTGGCGTTAATGCAACCAAGGGCGGAGGGTCTCTGCGCCCTGCTCAGCTTGGCGCTGCCCTCTGCGCGTGCCTCAGAGCTGGTTTTGGTAAGCCAGGGCTGCAGCAATGTCAGACCCAGCAGATGGTGCAAACAGAGCGGAGGAAGGGCCTTCTGCAGCACCCTTTCCCTCCTTAAGGTCGCTGGCCCCAAGCTGACGGGAAGCATGTAAGGGGCCACATCTCAGATGCCCTGAGGTGCAAGGGGGGAACAGGGATCTGGTGTGTGGAAGGTCTCAGATGGCCCTGAGACCTGCCTCAAAGCCTTGATGAAAGGGACAGGGACTGCAATTTTCAACATTTCACACTAAAACGTGCTCTCTGGCGGTGCCAGTTCTCCTTTGCAGAGAAATGGGAACATCCAGAGGGCGCAGAGGTGCTGGGAGCTCTGGACCTCGGAGGCGCCTCTACACAAATAACCTTCCAGCCTGGAGGTACCATTGAGGACCAAAACACCTCCATCCTCTTAAGGCTCTACGGCTCCAACTACTCGCTCTACACACACAGCTATCTGTGCTATGGGCAGACGCAGGCCTTGAAGAGGCTGCTGGCGGCTCTCTGTGAGGTACCAGAGCCGGAGGCAGCCCTGCTGACTTCGCCGGGCGTTGCTTGCGAGGATCCGCTCGAGCCCTTCCCATGCCGTGGCGAATGCCTTGCAGACATGGCAGAACCTGGCCACGCTGCACCACAGGCAGGAGGAGAGGCCAGGGAATGCAGGCACCTGACCTGGCAGTGCCTGGCTCGCACTAGCTGGTCTCTGCTCCTTGCAGTCCTGAATGAGCAAGGAGGTATGGCAGGCGGCTGAGCCCTGCACAGCTCAGTGCAGAGGTGATGGGGAGCGCTGAATGGCGATGGGCCAACCGCAACGCTCGCCAAAGTGGGGAGATTGCAGGGAGGGAGAAAGGGAGAACTGTGCTGCTGTGGGCAGGTTCGAGCCATGCAAAGGACGTATCCCACTACCCGCAAATCCTCTTGGGCTCCAGGTCCTGCTTTTTGGGTGGCTCTCAGCAGAGGGTGGGCTGTGGAGGAAGGGTCTGGCTGCCATCCCAAGCCAAGCACCACTAACGGCTCCTGCCCTCTCTAGGGCAGCTCTTCTCCCCAGCAGGTGTTGCACCCCTGCTACCCAAAGGGATACCAGGAGAACGTCACCACAGCAGCCCTCTATGACAGTCCCTGCGTCCCCACGCCGAGCACACCCAGCACGGCACAGGTCTTCACAGTGACGGGGACAGGAGACCCAGCAGAGTGCAAGAGAGCCATCGAGAAGCTCTTCAACTTCAGCTGTGGGGCCCACGGGACGTGTGGGTTCAACGGCATTTATCAGCCCCCTGTGCGGGGGCAGTTCTTCGTAAGGAGCCCTCCCTCCATGTGGTTGAGGCACTGGGAGGGCAAGGGCTTGAAGTTTCCTCTTCCACTCTTTATTGGAGAGCAGGGAAGAGAGGGGACCCTAGGGCTAGTCCCACCTAAATACTCTCCTTCTAACTTGGGAGATGTCTGCTACTTTCTCCAATTTCCAAGGCATACTTGTGGAAAAAGGAAAGTCTTGTCCCTGTGGGACATATCTGAGGTTCCCGTGCTCCCAAGCAAAAGCAGCAACCCTAGTGTCTGTCTATTGGGTCCTAGTCCTTGGCAGGTCCTCAAGCATGTCCTGCATGCAGAACCCTAGGAATAGCTGGCACTCTGTTAGCTGAAGGACACCCCTGTTTTGGGTACAGTTTGGCTCAAGAAGTAGCACTGAGGTGTTCTGCAAGTAGCTTAGCCAGCCCTCCTCCTGTCCTGCGCCCCACCATCTCACTCACCAAACGCAGAGATGGCAATACTGACTCCAACCTAGAATGGCTGCAAAGGGGACTTTTTTGGAGGGAGAAAGAGGTTGTATTTTTTATCATCTTTGGGTGCTTTTACAGCCTTCTGTTATTCCTAGGCATTCTCTGGGTTCTATTATACCTTCCACTTCCTGAACCTGACTGGCCAGCAGTCTCTAGGCCAAGTCAACTCCTCCATCTGGGCCTTTTGCAACAATACTTGGAATGAGGTAAGAGCTCTGTGAAGAGCAGACAGGAGCCCTGTGCCTATCCAGGCCAATGAGACTCCTATGCAGATTCAGACTTCTTTCCACGGTTAGGCTTGCCTGATGTACGTGCAGGTACATTGGGCTAGGGGTGGAAGGAGCAGTTCAGAAGCTCCACCCTGAAAAGAAATTGCTGCTAAAGAGGTTCTTGGTACTGGTGTCCCTGCTTTAGTCATGGGGTTATTCAAGAGTGATGCTTGGGATGCCCAGGAAGAACACACCATGCTGTTCCCTGGGACATGGAAAGGTTCTGAGCATCTGTTTTATTCCTCATGATACTGTGTCCCCCAATGGCCCTCAAAGCTGGTGGAGGACTTCCCACAGGAGACGGAACGCCTGCACACATACTGCTCCATTGCTCTTTACATCCTGACACTGCTACTCGATGGCTACAAGTTTGATGAGCATACATGGAGCGGCATCCACTTCAGCAAGAAGGTAAAGACCCTGAGGGGCAGTGGGAGTTGGGGGAGGCAGCTGCTGGCTACATCCTTTCCTCGGGAAGGAAGTTCAGGATAAGCATCCCTGGAGTCCACCGAGCTAGAAACATATCCCTGCCTCAAGCCTGCCACCCAGTGATCCCAGCACAGAATCACTGCCCCAAAGTCTGACACCTCCTCCTTTCTCATTTACTCAGATGAGGACATTGGCTAATTCTAAGGGAATTGAAGAAGGGCAGAGCAAGATCTGGTAACTTTGATCTCTGATACAGAGCAGAACTGACATGAGTGTACACGGGGGGATGGTGGCCCCTGACCCATATGTGCCAGAATATATTGAAGCCCAGAGGATCATAGAAGTGAAAAGTTCCAATCCAAAATCACATGCAGGTCAGATCTGGACACAGATGTGAGGGCACATCTGGATCATAGCAGTCATTCATGTTCAGCACCCCTTTAGTCCTTGGTGAAGGGAAAGCAGCCAAAGATCTGTGTAACTGGTGCTGGTAAGACCAGGTTTGTAACAGCCAGGTCCATACGTGAAATCCCTGCTGGGGCAGCTCTTGGGGAGAGGTGCTTGTCGGTCTGTTGTGCCAAAGCTCTCAATCAGTGCCTGGGAAAAGCACTTCTTGAAGACTCCTTCTGCTCTTGTCTCAGGCAGCAAACACGGACATCGGCTGGACGCTGGGTTTCATGCTGAACCTCACCAACATGATCCCCACAGAAGCTCTGGTGCATGTCAAAGGGCAGCAGCCTGGACTCTGGGCAAGTGCCATCTTCTTCATTGCACTGGCCACTGTGGCAGGCTTGATGGCCATTTTTCTCCTGTGTTTCTGGAAACCCAAGTAGTTCCTTGGATCTCAGTTAGGAGATACTGGCCCACTGAAAAAGGCAGGAACAACTGGTATAAAAGAAGTTGCGAAAAGATGATGGCATAAGACCCTCTACATTGCTCAGGAGGTCTGACTGGGTCATCTCTATGAATACCTCAAAGATGTCAAAGATAACATGAGCTCTCTACATCCTTCCAAGAGGAAAAGACTTTTGACTCCATAGACTTCTTCAGTCCAGCTGACAAAGGCTGAGACTTGGTGGTTGGAAGAGGAAGCCAGATAAATTCAAGCTAGAAATAAAATCCTTTGTCTTCTGCAAATCTGGAGGTTGCTGGCCAGAGATTTCCAGTGTAACACAGACAGATTCCAGCCCTGGTCAGTTCCAGTCCTGTTGAGATGCCCTTCCACAAGGTGCCCCACCACTCTGTAAGTAGGTGCAGGGATGGTAGGAGAGGTTCTGCAGCTGCATGGTGCTAGAAGCAGAAGCACAGCTAGCCTGAGCCTGTATTGCTTCACAGCCATCCTGCCTCAACTTGAGGAGGGCTCTGGAAAGCAAAGCCAAGTCTGCCTGCAGAGAGCCATCCAGAGCTCTGAGGGGGAATCAGTGCTGGCAAACAGCGGTGGCCAGCAAAACTCTCATGAGGCCCCCAGTCTGGGACTGCTCAGAGGCAGGTTTTTTTTTTTTTTTTTTTTGAACATGTGACAGACTATTTTCCCAAGGATGCATTGTCAGATATCTTTAAAATCTTTACTGGCACATTTTAGCAGAAAAATATAATCAACAGTTTATTTAAGAGTTGCCATCACTCATCCAGGGTTTATTTTATATTCAGGTTACATAGCCAGTTTAGACACTAAATCCACAGCAGGTTCCAGCTCCAGGCCCTTGAGTATTTTATTTAAAACAGCACTGCCCAGCACACCTCAGCTGGAGGAACCAGACAGGCATTTCTTTCCAGCCCCCAAGCGAGTGCCTCTGCCATAGCCCAGAGCCCCTGTGAGCAGGAGTGTTTCCACAGCTTCCTCTCCTCCATGCTCCTCACGTTGGATGTGACAGTAAAATCCAGACAAGACTTTTCAAGGACTAGAAAAAAGAGCCAAAGGCATCTTAGGCACTGAAGTGACTTTGCTTTCTTGCAGATCCACAGGTATTTGCTGTGATGATATATGGAGTTGATACATGCTGCGCCTAGCCCCTGATGTCACCCCAAATACCCCGCTGTGAACCCATTACAGAAGGCTTTCAAGAAGAGAGCAGCAGTTTGATCTCTGGTGCAAATGAGAATGTGTGGCAAATGGGCACAGGAAACTGGGTCTGCCTCCTGCTCACAAATAGCTATGCTCAGCCTCATTAGAGCAAGACTTGGTTTCCCCAAACTGAATTTGAGCAGCAGAAGGAGAGCTCGTAAACTCCTCCATTTAGAAGAACCTCTTCCCACCCATTAGTCTGAGCTCTTGAAGTCTAGGTATGCTCCTCTGGTTGCTGCATGGGCATTTCCTGTAGCCAAATACCAAATCCTTCAATCTCCTCTCTGACCCAGACAATCCTATCTTTGGCACTGTAAGAATAGAGGTAAAAATGACAAGTCTTGGGACAGGCTGTAGAAAATGCTGCCAGAGGGTGGGACCTCACCCCCATGGGACCCATAGGTGTGGGACATCTGTCCAGTGTAGCCAGCTTCATCAGAGCACCTCAATGGGCTGGCTGTGGCCTGAAAGAGCTGGTAGTAGTGTCTCTGTCCCATGGGAGACAGGACTGATGGCAGTGGGCTCTCTGCGTAGTCTGGCAGGAACAGGTCTCTGTTGCCTATAAGGATGTAGTATCACAGTCAGACTGAGTTGCAAAGCATTTGGGGAAGATTCCAGTCTTGCCATTGCAGTGTCCTTCAAGCCAGTCCTCATTCACTGGAAAAACATAAAGCAGTAGAATGAGTCCTGTCCATACGAGCAGACTTAATGAAAGTTTTTGTTGCTGCAAGCCTGTACACCTTGAAGGTGCAAGCCTGAAACAGCACTGAAGAGAAGCCGTCTACTCCTCACTATCCCCACTCCCTCCCTGCAACAGACTCTGAAGGCCTTGCCCAGTAGAGCATTGTCAACGGGAGCAGAGAGCTACCTTCGGAGAGGATATCCAGGGTGTCTCCTTTGCCGAACTCCAGGTCCCCTGGCCCCTGCGCCAGGTAATCGTGCTGAGCCAGCATCCTGTAGAGGATGGGTCTGCCTGATCGGGAATCTGAGCCCTGCCGGAGAAAGCCAGCATAGAGACTGCAATTGCAAAGCAGAGACAGCATTACAGTTCAGCACAGCATAAAAGCAGGTCACATAAAGCGCACGTACCTCGCACCAGAGTGTCAGCCTGCCATCTGCCAACTGTAGCCATCTCTTCCCCAGATCATCTTCTCCCAAAACTGCAACCAGTTCTTCGCTGTCTGAATGCCTGCAGCTGCAATGATTCATTGAGATGGCTCAAATCACCTGACTTAAAGCCAAACTTACAGGTAATTCTAGCACTATAAAATCCTGAGTCTTACAAAGCTTCCTTTGTAAACCAACTCTGAGCTTTTCACTGTGGCCCCCTGCATACTCACTGGACAGACACGACCCTGTCAGGGAGAAACTCGTGTGCCTGGACACTTTTCTTGAGGGTAAGATCCTGAATTCTCTTGACTATATTGACTGTACTCCTCCAGGGATGTTAAGAGTCAGGGACACCTCATGCCAGGACTAACTCATTTATATCTGACTCCCAAATTGCCTTGTGTCAATCCTAAAGGATATTAAAAGCTGAGTTTAGCTGAGCTGCAGAAAATCAGATATGCATCAGCTGCACCTGTACAGAGTTTTTCTTCATGTTCACTCCTGTTTCTCTACTATTGTGTAGCTTCCTGGGAAGATCCTTTGGGTCTCCAGAGCTTCCCTGGACTGCTGAGATGGTCATCATTGCAGCTTCTCCATCATCTGCTGAAGGTTTCAGCACATGCGCTGAGGGCATGGATGCTCCCCAGATTGTTCCACAGCGTACCTCAACATCCCTTGCTCTGCTTGCTGGCTGAACTTCTCCCTCAGCAGAGCCCGCAGGTCTGGCAGAGATGGCACCTCGCCTGCTCTCAGCGCTATGGTGCAGTCGCAGCGGACTCTCAGTACAGTGGGTCTGTCTGTGCTGGCTAATGCTTCTTCCTGTGTCAGGGGGATCTGTTGAGAAGCACAGCACAGTATTTCACGACAATCTGGTTATTCAGGACTCTCTCTCATATTGAGAGAGGTGGCACAGACACAAACCTCTCAGCTCAATGCCACCACATAATGATAATGCAGTGTCAAAATGCAGATCTGAATTACAGAGCAGAAACAATGTGATGGGTCATAGCCCAGGATCTAATGTTCCTACTGTGACCCCTCAGCCTGTCTCTGAGTTGGATGGCACAGACCCCTCCCAAATCCATATAGAACTTTACCTATAAAACAAGGCCCCATCTTCTAATCAGATGGAGAGATGCAGGCAAGGGCCCCTATTCTGCTGCCTTTCTGCTTAAAGCACGGATGACAAAAGATGACTCCAAAATCACTGGATAAGCATGGCAAAGACAAAGGCAACAAAGTTGATGGAGATCTGAAGCTGACTAACAGAGAAGGGTGTTGTCCCCATGTGGACACAGCAGTAGTTTCAGTTCTCTCAGACAGGCTACCCTTTCCAGTGCAGAGGACAGTGGTTGGCAATGATATGGAGACATATCAGAGGATATATTCCCAGAAAAAGTCAAATATGAATGTTCAAATTGCTGCAGTACTTAGAAAATACTTCACAGGAAGAGAGGAAAGAGAAGAGTAGGTAATTCAGAGACTTCTTTCTTACAAAAACAGGCTGCAAACTGCATTTCTGAGCACTCGATGCCGTTGCAGCTGACACAGCTCAGTTCCCTGGAAGGTGAAAAATGGGCACTGCTTTGGGAAGTCACAACTTTGGGCTGCCTCACAAAGTAGTGTGGTCATAGACTTAGGAGTGGTGGAGGAAGCAACATGTCTCTGGAATGAAAGGGCCATCTCTGGAATGAAAACATGGACAGAAGTTTTTCCAGTGATTTTGGGTCATCTCAGGCCTTTTGTAAGATCTGGCTAAGAATTCCCCTAGTGGTTTTTAAAACTTTGTTCTCCTAAGGCTATAGCAGCTTTATTTTGTGAAACTTTTGATTTGTAAAACACCTCACCTTAAAGTCCATTTGGGAAACATCATTTGCAGAGGCATTTTCTCCTTCAGGAGATTCTGCAGAACACAAAGCAAAACAAATCACATAAACAGTGCATGCAGAAAGCACAGACCCCCAAAAACTATTTTGCAACCTGCTAGCATACAGGCAGCCACTGCTGCAGGGGACAGTCTCCTCACACCCTCCTAAAACAGTAAGGTTTTGGTGCAGCAATTTCCCGTAATACCCATTGACATCCAGGGGCTACCTGGCTTTTGTTTCACAGGGAGTCGGCTGGGAGGCACCTTGGCAGGAGGGAGGGGAATCCCATTGCTGATCTTCTGCAAGAGAACAACACAGCAAAGCACTAAGCTGAAGACACTGGAAACCGAGCAAGGCCACTGTTCAGGACAGAGGCTGCAGCAGCTTATAATGACCTCGGTCAGCCTGAAACGAAAGCCACTGAGGCTCGGACATACGTGTAAACTCTTAGATTTTCCTGGTAAGAGATCAGAAGCACAGAATAAATGTGCATTTTTTTTCCTTCTCTTAACTTTTTTATTCCAGTTCAAAAAGTACTTGGTCTTTGCTCAAGGTGAAACAACATGTGTTAATAACACACAGCTATCATCTCCTGTGCTAATCTTACAAATGGCCTGAATGCATTTCTTGGTCCCTTCCTCTCCCTCTAGTTACAACGTTAGCATCTCACCAATTTATCCATCTTTGGGGCAGGAACACGCTCCAGGAGAGAGGCTGGTATATGCAGCTTCTGCAGGACACAGAGCAGAGCAGAAAATGAGCTAAGAATTGGCTGTGATGGTAGATGCAGCCCCCAACCTGCATCAACTGATCATTATGTGTAATTACCTTTTTCTCCAACATATAATACAATTATTGATTTGAATTTCATCTCTCACTTTAGCGACCAGTCAACTACAATATTCAAATTCTTCTGTAACTTTTCATTGTTTCATTGCTTCAAATCTGAGTATTTTGAATGATTTGACATTGGCATAGACTGTTGTTGCCTTATGACACACTGCCTTTACAAACGTGACTTAGAGATATATTGAATGCCTCAGGTCACAACAGTGTTTGTGGTGCCACTCTTTCTTTTTTTAAAAAAATCGTTCATTTGTGCCTGCCCTGTATTTTATTTTTACCTGTTAATCTATAATCAGTCCTTTCTATTTCTGATACACTAAGATGGTTGGGATTTTTTTGAGTATTTTTGTGAAGAATCCTTTGATAGATTTTTGTTTTGGAAATATGGTCAGATAACACATTCACTGACCTAACCCAGATGTGGGTTTTTTGTCTCAACAAAAGACTCACCCACTTTGACATATATTTATCAGTTTCTTTGAAATTTATTTGGAACTACAGCATGTTCCACTAACACACAGAAAGATGTCAGACCTGCTGGGCTGCAGCTCCTTGGATCTTCCCTGGAGCCCTTTATAAAACCTGTCAGCACAGCTGAAACCTTCCTCCAGACTTCGCTAAGTTATTTTAACAAGATATTCCACACCAAGTAAGGACCAAACTGTCTCCTCCTTCAGCTCCATTAGAGCTCTCGGGTGACAAGTACTGCTGTAACTGTGGCCCCTACTTTGGTCTGTGAGTCAGTCTGATTCTACCACAGGCTCCTGAACGGTGGAGAGCACAAGTGACCACTGAAGAGCCCTTGTGGATAGATGGAGGTAAAGAGGTGAATGGGAGAAGCTGGCAGGAGCCAGGTATCGGAGACACCTATGACTAGCAACTAATCTGTGGAAATGAGCTTGGGAACACATCTCCTGCTCTGAAGTGCTATGGAAGGGCCTCAAATGCACCTACTCAGAGGGTTGCAGTGAGATCCTGCTTACAGGCAGAGTTCTGGTCTTTCCTGGTTGGGAAGTACGGGGAGGTCCATGCTTTTACCTTACCTGTCCATCATGTATGGCTGTAGCCCAGCCATCTGCTCCTCTAGTCAGCACAAAGACCAAACTGTCGGCTTTCACTGCCAACTTTTCTGAGTCCTCAGGGTAAAAATGGGACAAAACTCGATAGTAGCCTGATTCACGGTCTCTAGAGAGAATAGGAACAAAAGTACTGTTAGTAACCTTGGAGCCCTAATCCTGAGATGACATTTATCCAGAACACTGCACCAATGCAAAATGGCATGTGTCAAAACTTTCAGCTGGGAGGAAATTCTGATTTCCATTGTTACTCTTTTATTCCATCTAGGAACAAAAGCAGCTTGAAATGCAACTGCCGCAAATGCAACTGCCACATTTCCACTGTGCTAATAAACATCTTCCAGATCAAAACAATGATTAAAATTTAGCCCCGAAGTACCATTGGCACAATATTACCAAAACAAATGACTTTCACATTTTTGAACTAGGGCTGAATTTGGTTTAGCAGGGTAGAGTTTGCAGCTAGCACTTGCAAGCTTTTTCCTGGGAACCAGGACTGGTCACAATCCCATTTCCCAGCCAGGATGTGATTATTATCTGTTTCCCCAGACCATTGCACTGACTCCTGCAAAGTGCTCTGAGATTCTTGATTTACAGCTATCTGCAAAACTCTTGCTAGCTGCGGCATCTCTTGCAGCCACGCAAGCCTTTTATACATTCAGCATTCTCTCCAAGCTTGAAAGGTAGGTGTGGATCTTGTAGAGTCTTCAAAACAAAAATATCAGAGGACAAAACATGACTTTCTGAACAGAAATAGTGAGAGAATGACACCAGGGTGGGGCTGGCCACTTACCGCAGAGCATCGGCACTGGGTTCATAAAAGCCTTGTTTCTGTGGGGAGGAAACAGCATCTATTTTAGAACAGTATGTGATTGAGCAAAAAGTGCCACCTTATTTATTGCCTCTTGGAAGAGAGGGAGATTCAAATTATTTTATCTTTTTCCCCTTTGACCACATTTGCTACACAACAGCTTCCAATCTGCTGCTCCACATCTTACCAGGATGCACCTTGAATTTCTCCCACTCTCTCTTTATCCCACTAAGTAGAGAGTAGAGTACTCAAGTTTTTTCCTTCTACTCTTTACTCTAGGTAACTCATATTACAGTGCAAGACAGCCATGTTTATCTGCCAAATTGACAATACTGTTTTGCAAATATATGTGGAGGACAGCAGCGGCTTCACTGCTGTTTTGGCATGGTGAGGAGACTAACATGCATCTTCCAAGGGATGGAGACGCAATGTTGCCTGAGTCCCCTCCAGCCAATGTTGAAGCAGTCCAGGTGGCTTTGAAAGGCCCTATGGTATCTGCTCTGATATGGGGACTCATGGGCAGAAACAGTTGTGTTTTTTTTTTTTTTTTTTTGCAGTGATGCAATCTTACGCTGATGGTGCCAAAATTTGAGGAGCTTTATGACAGCAGCATGATATTGCTGTGTATTCTTCCTTTCACAGCTACGTCCTGCTCACCTGAGGCCTAAGAGGCTCGAAGCCAATGTATTCATCATTGGGAATGATGGAGGAGATCACCTGCAGGAAGATAAATAAATTACAACTGCCCTTGTCCTTATTTTCTGAAGACATCTCTGACGTGACATTTATGCCATGTTCCATGGCCACAGAAGAGATCAGAGAAGATCAGAGAAATTCTTTGCTAACTTGTTAACTACACGACAAAACATTTGTTGCCCAAGTGCATGTCTGTCACACTGGGAATGCAGTTGTAAGATTGGGATAGAGAAATTTACTCCTTTTGAAAATGTAATTGTCAGCAAAATGACAATCATAACATTCCCTAAGTACCTGCTTTGATTTTTCAGACTTGTAATGACTAAGATGGAGAAGACTTTTGAGCAGCAACGTGCAGTTTTTATAGAAGAAGGCGCAGTTTTAACAAATCTGATTTTGTGTTTCCCAGATGTCCTGAGTGGCTGGAAGCCCTGAGACCCTGCTTTGGGGTCTCTCCCAATGCAAGGACCAGGCCATCACTAATGCTCTCTAGAGATGTCAGAAATTGTGATTTTAACCTGTTTGTGGTTAATCCTAGTCATCATGTGCCTCACAAGTTTTTATATGCTATGTTTGATTTTTCTGTAGATAAGATGATGTTACCTTTTACCTTAGGTTTACCCAGGAAATCTTTTGAATCCAGCTCTTCAACTTCCTTCTTTCGTGGTGTGAAAAATTCCCCAGGCGGAACCTGCATGGGCTCTAAAAACAGATGCTCCTAGGGTTTTGAAAGAAGATCAAGGAAAAGGCATCAATTAATATTAAATTAAGATCAGCAAAAAGCAGGTAATGCTTCTCTGTCTGTAGGAAACCAGCTACAAGGAAGCATTAGGGCAAAAATTATGTCTGTGAACTTGAAAAACAACACTTGGATTTAACCTGTGTATGAAATCAAAACCACGGAGGCCACGGCTCAGTGTTGAGTCACAGGGTGACTCTGTTGACTTTGGATGGGTGGTAAGGGAGGGCAGTGAAGTAAAGGCTGTTAAACAAATCTCTGATCAGCTTTTCTAGTTGGTTTTGAATGTTGTTGTTCAGTCAGTCTGTGCACCCACAGAGTGGCATCCAATAGCAGATATAATAATACACTGACACAGAGGGCAAAGGTGGTGCTAGAAGAGATTAACAGTCTATAAAAAGCCATTGTCCTTTAGAAGGATACAAAAGAGAGAAGGAAGTATGGAAGTAGAAAATTTTTGACTCTTCCACGCAAAATAAACTAGTGAACTCTCAGTTGTTCCTGATCTAGCAGGAGTGGAATTGCACTGAGGCTAATAGGAAATTGTTATTTAGAAGCCCCAGAAGGAAGAGTATCACATCCTCCATATATATCTACATCCTTTCTGTTCGAAATGCCTTAGACTCTATCACTAGGTAACCATACAGATGGGTAGGCAGGAGGGACTACACATGTAACAATTGGTACATTTTTTGTCTTAGATTTTTTAACTTATGCCCAATGTACCCCCAGAAACAGCCTGAAGTGGTAGTCTTACCTGCACCTGCTCAAGGGCCAGGTCCAGGATTGCTGTCCTGCCTTCGGGTCTCCACACAACAGCCTTTTCTAAGGTGGCTTTAGCTTCCTGCCACTGCCCCAGCCGGCACTGCGCTGCTGCAGTGTTGTACAGCACCTAGAGCAGCGAGGAGGGAACAGAACCATCTGCCTCAACTCAGAAGACTGAGATCAAGTGGAAATCAACCAGTCTACTGCACTCAGCAACCTAACCAAGAGGGAGCTGGTACTAAAGCACCAGGCCAGAAAGGCCAGAGAGGATTTCCTTGCCAAGCTGCCTGGTTTTCTATTCATATACAGCTGGGTAATAATTTTCTGCTGTGCAAAGTCACTCTGACTTTCTCTCCCTGCAGAATGACCTAACTGACATTGCTGCACTTTGCAGTGGGCTGTAAATGTACAAATTGTAAGCTGTACCTTGCTAGCCTTTAGCAGTTTATAAGTATGTTCTTTGATGATGTGTGGGGTGCAGGAGCATTACAGACTGGATGTAGGGAAGCCTTGATCTGTACCCTTAAGTAGGAAAGCTCCTCTTCTTGTCACTGCCCAACAGTTAGTGTACAGAAGTGGCCCAACAGATTCCCCTGTTAGATCTCTTGCTACCTTTATGATAGGTGCTTGCAAGTTGCTTTAAAATATTTGGATGTAAACAGTGTTTGGAACAGAGATGCAGATAACGAGATGCTTTTCCTTCACTCATTCATCCTGCTACTAGAATATTGCTTTTTCTGGGTAGAATGGCCATGCTGAAAACCTACAGGAACTTTGGAGATGCTCTGGGAGAAGGAAGGCACCTGCCACTCAGGCCTCTGAGCGGAGAAACTCCCCCTAGACTCAGAAGCACTGCCCATGCGAGTGGCAAAAACCTGTGGATTTTGGAACCACGCACCACATCTCCTCTCCCGAGAGGATCACATGCAGCATACGAGAAGCCATGCATGGGGAAATCTGATCGCACAATTCTCTGGAAAGATTTATTTGCATTTTTTTTTGAAGTGGGAGAGCGTAGCTAGATCTGAGTAGACTGAGATACAGTTGAATCAGGAGGCAGATTCCGAGTCCAGAGTGTCAGCACAGTGATGACACCGTATTCTGGCAATGTCTACAGCATGTGGAGGGAGGAGCTCTTTGTTCATACCAAGGAAGGTCCTGATTTCCTCCTGAGGTGCTTTGGGCATTTTTGCAGCTGACTACTCCTCAAGGGGAACTCATTGTTTCCAAGGTGTGTGAGCTGACTGGAAGGATTGTTGGGGACATTCATTTTGTTCAAAGACAATGAAACTTTTAAAAGCAATCAGGTTTAAATGACCACAAATGTCAAGTGCAACTTCTTCCTACCAGGTAAAAGACACACAAAAATTGAACAAATCTGAATGACAGCTTCCTGGGCACGCTTGGTTTGAGGTGCAAAATGACTCTTTGCTCCTTTTGTAGAAATGAAGGATTGAGTACCTTTTCCTGAATCTGCTTTTCAGGCCACATATATAGACTCAGTTCAGAGAAGAAATGAAACTTACAGTCACCCACTTACATCTTCTATTAAAACATTGCATTTTTACAAAAATATTTACAGTACACCCAGGCTTAGGTCTTTATTTAAAAGGATGTGGCAGGATCACTTCATGGAACAGTGTGAGAGCTAGAGATGGAAGTGCCGTAGAAGTGATAAGTATCATCAAGCGGCTTGAAGCCCAGGTTATAAGGTTAGATCCAGAGGGAATATTAAGACCTTTGATTATAGTCAGAAAAACTTTCATGCACATGAGCTTCATCATAAACAAATTAAGCTTCAATTATAAATGAATTATGTTCTCATCTGTCTATACTTCAAACTATTTCTGCTTTTAGAGCATAAGAGTTCACAAAATGTACATGTATCTACACAGATAAGCTAAAAAATACATCTGTATACAAGGAGCTGTAGAAGCGCTCAGAACAATTTTAATTTCAAATTATAAGCAATTTGCTACAACTTTTCAAAGATCCTTTAAGAAAAAAAACTGCAAGAAAAAAAAAACTGCAAGCAGAAAATTATTTTTCTGCCATTGTACTCTCTGGAAAAGCAGTTAGGTTAATAACATCTATTACTGGAAACCTGATGAATACCTTCAAAGGGGAAGGACTACAGAGATGCAGAGTGACCATTACCTCCCACGCATGGAGCACATATCTCAGCCCCAGCTGCTTGTAGTCGATGAACGGGTTCTTTCTTAGATGGGTCAAAGCCATATGATAATCAGAGAGAGCTTCTTCATACCTACGAAGCAGAGACAATATTAAGAATGAAAACATATCTAGACTCTAACTAGGAAGTGCAAGAATCAGACTAACAAGGAAAATCATTCCCTTCTAGCTTGGGTTAGAAGGGCTTCACTGGAGACACGTGTATAATTTTGTGAGCACAGAAAATTCCCTGTCCTCTTTTTACTGGTCTTCGCTACAAAATGGATGTGGTTGGTCTCTCCTCTGGGATTACCTGCATTATTTTACTTTTTGGGATGAATGATTTTTTTTGATACCTGAAGTGCAGCCACAGCTCCCAGGAGGACAAAGTGCAAAGCAGAAGGATTAACAAATCCTTGAACTTACAGCGGTGCCCGCTGCCCAGCTCGCTCTGGCAAGCTTGGCCTAGCAGACAGCTCAGGGGCAACGAAGTGATGGCTGCATAAACGGTGCTGCCAGCGAGTAGCAAAGACACATGAATGGACAGATCAATACTAGCAGAACTCTAGAGACACCCTAAGGAAAGGAATGAGCTTGAATTTACACCACTTTGACTCAGGGCAGAATTTGATTCAGCTCCCAAAAAGGCAACAAATTCCCTACTGGGAGCAATGCAGCGGGGCAATCCTATGCTACGCAGGGCAAGTGAACTCAGCAGCAGCTCCCTCGGAGGCTGCAAGTGGTGAAACAGAGGGTCCGGGAATGTCTGCACAGCACCCACTTGCACAAGGAGTTGGCAACAGCATCAAGAGAAGCTGCCCGTGTCAATGCAGTGACACTCATGGAGCAAACCCAATGTTAAACCAGTGAGGTCGAGTTCAGGCCACATAATCCACTCTCAACAGACAGCAAGCGTCAGACACCCTGGGCAGACTCCATTTTTAGGAAGTCCTGGCTCACGTGTAACGTGTAAAGACCCACCAACCACTGCAATTGTATGTTTCATTTCCAGTCAAAAAGTGAATGGCAACATAACCATGCAGGAGTGACTTCCTTCTCCTAGCGTATAGGATAATAATGTCACATATTAGTCTGCCACTCATGAGGTCCCAGAGTTGTTTAACTCTTCTTCTTAGTTCTCCTCTGTGAAAGGGAGATGACACTGGCCAACTTGCGATGTGGCTTACAAGGCCAAATTGGACCTCATGAACTGCTTAAGTTCACTGGAAAAAGTGAATTTTAGGAAGATAAATTATTATCAAAAGCAAAAAAAGAAAATGGGCAAGCATTCACTTACATTTCTAACTGCAGACGGACAAACCCTCTCTGAAAGAAGCCAACAGCTAGAGAGTTGTCTTTGGCAACTGTTTTATCGAATGCCTAAGGTAAAAAACACAGACACATCCCAAAGATTCGTTAAGATGCTACTAGGCCGGCGGCTAGGCACAGGTAGGCAGCCCGCACGGCCACCCACATCCCCACTCCACTTGCCCCGAGCGGGGCTGTGCGGCCAGCTCAGAGCTCTCCAGCCGCTCTCGGCCGTGGCTGTGCCGCACGCGTAGGCATGGGCCCCACTGGGGCTGCTAATCCAGGTGTGCAGGGAAAAGGCAGCCCAAAGCCTCCTGCGGGGCTCTGTATGAAGCAGGGGAGGCAGCTGAGCAACATTTTCGGTCATGTCCAAGAAAAGAAAATGCAAACTAATGAGCCATCCAGGTGTTGTAATCTGAAGCCTCAGTAGCATGCAGCAGAGTTTGCCGTCACCTGTCGAGCCTCCCTGACCTATGGGAATAATTCCAGTGAGCCTGTCAGGCTGGAAAGAGCTGCCTGAAACAGCCTGTGGCCATGAGTTAGTGTCTATCAGTACCTCAAGGGAGGCAGGGAGGAGGATGGGGTGGCCTCTTTTCAGTGGTGGCCACTGATAGAACTAGAGGAAACGGCCACAAACTGAAGCACCAAAAGTTCCGCAGGAACTCAAGGAAAAATTTCTTGCCAGTGAGGGTGCCGGAGCCCTGGAAGAGGCTGCCCAGGGAGGTTGTGGAGTCTCCTTCTCCGGAGACCTTCCAAACCCGCCTGGACACAGCCCTGAGCCACCTGTTCTAGGTGACCCTGTGTGTGCAGGGGGTTGGACTAGACGATCTCTAGAGGTCCCTTCCAACCTTAAGCATTCTATGATTCTATGATTCTATGATTCTATGAGCAGGCAAACAGTGAGAGATCTGCAGGATTTTGCACTGTGCATCCATACGATCGATACTCCTGGCCCAGTTTGCAAGCTAAACTCAGGCAAGAATCAG
Source organism: Nothocercus julius (assembly GCA_013398735.1). Lineage (NCBI taxonomy): Eukaryota > Metazoa > Chordata > Aves > Tinamiformes > Tinamidae > Nothocercus > Nothocercus julius. The sequence goes on along the minus strand of VZSV01000256.1, from coordinate 820,892 downwards.
CAAGGCAGACAACAGCTCGTGGCAGCTGGCTCAAGGTAACGCTGAGCCAGGGGAACGAACGTCCTCAGCGTCTTTTCTGAGAAAGATGGGTGGGTTTTGGTGGTCACTGCGGGCAGACCGTGTCCGGATGACGACCCAGCCCTGAACCCCTGGACTTTCCTTAGACCGCCTAGCTGGGCTGTGCTACCGGCAGCAGCCGCCTTCCCAGGGGACCCACCAGCACGCCTCACTTCAATGGTGGGACTTATTACACCATGAAAGAGAAGACAAATGAGGCAGCGGTCTGCGTGGAAGCAGCGGCGAGCTGTGTCCCAGCCCGCGGGCCGCCGAGGCTCTGGGGCAGCTCTGCCGGCACGCGCTGCCCGGCCGCCCTGCGCTGCCGCCGCCGTCGCTCCGCGAGGGCAGCGGTTTCTCCAGACGAGCCGCTGCTTTGGGGCCATTTGGGCAGCTCCCGCAGGACGACGCAGGGGCCGCCCCGGCTCCCCGTTCCGCCCCAGCGGCACCCGCAGGCGAGCGGTTAGAGCGGCCCCCGGAGCGGGACAGCCCCGGATCAGCCCCTTCGGCTCGAGGAGGGGTTACGCAGAAAAGCCTCTTTGTGTAGCGTTAGCCCCTCAAAAACAAAGCAACAACAACACAGAGAACAACAACACAATACCCCGCCGCCTCACTACCGAGCCCTCGGAGCCTTTCAGCGTGTCGCGCCTGCCCCGCGCAGCCCCGCGCCGCCCCCGAGCAGCCTCCGCGCAG